>CM055121.1:102148265-102235091 GCA_029206835.1 Rana muscosa
CGATCTGTGTCCACAGCCAAATGCACCTACAATGGGCATCTGAGCAGAACTGGACCACAGAGCAATGAAAGAAGGGGACCTGGTCTGAGGAATTCAAGAACGGTTTGAGGAACACAACAAGTTTGTGGTGTCGACTGGAGGCTCCACCACACAACTTAGAGGACTTTGGGTCTTCTATTGACAGCTTGGTGCCAGATATCACAGCATATCTTCAGAGGTCTAGTGAAGTCCATGCCTTGAGTCCGGCTGTGTAGGTGGCAAAAGGGGACTTACTCAATATTGGGTGGGTGGTCATAAAAGTATTGCTGATCAGTATGTATATATATTCATATACACACACACACAAAAGCCTACACACAGATTTTTTCTTTTTTTTTTTCTTTTAAGTATCTGTACAGACATAATACTGACTACACAAACATACATATTTACAGACATGTATTTGCAAAAAAAAAAAATTATTAGATAATATATACGCACACATGCATACCTACATATTATGTATACACACATATTGAATTTTTGCTTTTAAAGTAACCCAGTTACGTATGCACAGAAAATGCCAAGCGTTTCTAGTCCTAATTGAAGAAAAACATACATTCAGGAAGTAATTAAATTCTGGAGTTTTGTCAGATTGCCAGCAATGTTTCCTAATATTCAGCACAAGGAGAAAAGGCGAGAGAGAGAGAAGGAGATGGGAAGGGGATGACTGCCTGGTGAAAAGCAGGTCTCCAGGCAGCCATTTACATCGGCCCCTTTCCTTTAAAAGGAGGGCATTTGCCCTTAGCACTGGGTCCTTCTTAGAATTTATATGGATGTTACAAAGGCACATCTGTGCGTGTTGGAGGGCCGGCTTGACGTGTTTTCTGCTCTTGCAGCAGCTGCGGTTTCTGAGGAAACGAGCCGGATTTTTTTTTTTCTCATCCACCCCTAACTCCCAGTAAGGCTGGGAGGATTTTCTGTTCCTCTGAGAGACAATTTGCGGGGGAGGGAAGAAAATAAAATGGAAACTATATTAAAATAAAAGTAGATACACAGGGAACAAAAATGAAAATAAAAACAAAGACAAAAAGGGCAAACGTTCGCTGGAAAGTTAGAGATTACTTATAGAAGAAAAATATTATTTTTGTACTATTTTGTCAGGCTCGGGGGAAGAGAGACGGGGTCCTTTTAGTCAGGATTCACCTATCTCCATGCTCAGGGACACACACACTAAAACTCACTGTTGTCATTCATTCTGATTGGCACTCCAGAACAGATCCTTAGTATCCAGCAACACAGCTGGACTTGTGCATGCCCACCTAACCAGCGCATGTGTGCAAATGTCTTACATTATCCAAAGGAAGGTACATTTAGATGCATTGACGCTGGATTGCATTGTTATGAGCCTTATGGGCCGCTGAAATGTAATGCTTTTCAACACAAGAAAAAGTGCGCTAAGGGTACTTTCACACCGAGGCGTCGCAGGCTATTTTTAGCGGCGCTTTACTGTCGTTTTTGACGCGATTTTTGGCCGCTAGTGGGGTGCTTTTGACCCCCGCTAGCGGCCGAAAAAAAGGTTAGAACCACCCGCAAAATGCTGCTGCAGCGGCGCTTTGCAGGCGGTTCAGAGGCACTGCTCATTGATTTCAATGGGCAGGGGCGCTTTAGGAGCAGTATATTCGCTGCTCCTACAGCGCCTCAAAGATGCGGCTGGCAGGACTTTTTTTACTGTCCTGCCAGCGCAACGCTCCAGTGTGAAAGCCCTCAGGCTTTCAAACTGGAGATAAAGAAGCGGCTCTTTCAGGGCGCTTTGCAGGTGCTATTTTTAGCGCAATAGCGCCTCAGTGTGAAAGCAACCTTAATCACAGAGCAGAGCGACCTGGCCCTTAGGGATCTTCATTTATATTCCGGTCTTTTTTTATTTTTCACATAATTCCATCTCACTGCCTTTATAATGAAGGCGATTCTACTGTAATGCCACGTACACACGATCATTTTTCCCGTCGGGAAAAATAAAAAATTTTCCTTTGGACGAGAAAAACGATCGTCTGTGGGCTTTTTGTCATTTTTCCCGACGGGAAAAACGGCATTAATCACGACGAGAAAAATTAGAACATGCTCTAATTTTTCTCGTCGTGATTCCCATCATTTTTTTCCGCGGCAGTTTTCCCATAGGGAAACACTGCCGGAGAGCCCACACACGGTCGTTTTTTTCGACCAAAAAAAAAATGTCATTTAAAACGGCCGTGTGTGGGTGGAACAAGCTGTTCCTCGTTTTTCACGTCGATTTTCTCAACGGTGTTTTCACCGTCAAAAAATTTGATCGTGTGTACGCGGCATAAGGATGGCCATACATTATACAATTTTCTTGTGCAACTTTCCTTTAGATTTACCATATAATATGAGGTCAAACCTAAACACTTTCAATTTGTATGCAATCAGGCAGGCCCTTCTACTACATAGTAGAGCTGCACGATTAATCGTTATAAGATCGCGATTTCGATTGGATTAGCTCGATTTTCGTATCTCCGCGCCGGTGTTCAAAACAGCTGATCGCGGGGATCCACTGCGCATGCGCTGCTTCACCGCACTATACCGCGCATGCGCAGACGCTCATTTGAGGAAAATAGATTTGAGCAGGTGGGCGGAGGTGGTGAGAGTTGCTTAATTACATTATCGGCAGCACCGCCTCTAGCCCCGCTGCTAACACGCCCCTAGCCTGCTCTTGCAACTTAGCACTGTGTATATCAATGGGACCGAGCGAAAATATAGAGCTGCACCGCCTCCAGCCCCGCCCCCGCCCCTAGCCTGCTCTGCTGAAGAGGGGCGGGCCCCGTGCATAGCACTGTGTATATCGATGGCAAAAATTTTGGGAGGGGGCGCAAACAAACTGAAAAATACTGAAACCCCCTCCAATCAATTGCAGCCACTCGTGCCAGTCAAATGCAGCCACTCGTGCCAGTCAAATGCAGCCACTCGTGCCCAGTATATGCAGCCACTCGTGCCCAGTATATGCAGCCACTCGTGCCCAGTATATGCAGCCACTCGTGCCCAGTATATGCAGCCACTCGTGCCCAGTATATGCAACCACTCGTGCCCAGTATATGCAACCACTCGTGCCCAGTATATGCAGCCACTCGTGCCCAGTATATGCAGCCACTCGTGCCCAGTATATGCAGCCACTCGTGCCCAGTATATGCAGCCACTCGTGCCCAGTATATGCAGCCACTCGTGCCCAGTATATGCAGCCACTCGTGCCCAGTATATGCAGCCATGTGTGCCCATCAAATGCAGCCCCTGGGTTGCCATTTAGTGGTTATACATCTGCCCCTTTGAGAAAAGCATCCGCCCCTTGCTGTAATAAATGAATAACCAGCCCCAAGCATCGTGAGTGAGTGGCGTGTTGATTGCGCTTGCGCCGTATACAGCTGTTTTTTTTTTTTTTTTATATTTTAAAGAATTGTGAGAGAATCGTGATCTTTGTTCTAAGCAAAAGAATCGCGATTCTCATTTTTCCCAGAATCGTGCAGCTCTACCATAGTTGAAGGTAAATCTAAAGACAATTGAATTATAAAATTGTATGGTGTATGGCCAGCTTAAGGGCTCATTTACACTTGCAATTGAGAGGGCGGTAAAAACACACGGTTGGGCAGCATTTTTACTACCGCCAATCCGCTCTCCCTTAAACTGCAAAGGCAGTGGATGGTGGAAATGCAAACTGGGAGATTTACTAAAACTGGTGCAGATACAATCTGCTGCAGCTCTGCAAAGCAACCGATCAGCTTCTATGTTCTATTATTTATATTAAATCTCAGTTCAGTCACATGTTAAAAGATAAACAGCACATTTAGAATCGTCCCAGCAGGCATCCAGCATGCATCGGTAACTGACATACGTTTGGCCACACCCCTGGAAGTTTTGTCAGATACTGCATTTTGTTTTTTGCCCTTACATACACTTTAATGCTTCTGGGTGATTACAGCTGAACTAGAGCTAGACTACATAATCACACCGTTGAAATATAAATTTGAACTATTCAAACTGCCAAAATATTTGTGGTTCACATATCCTTAATATTCTGCAATGGCAGGACAGCGCCCTAATTTTCTCTAATGCAGCCAAGTAACACAGTTATGTCCCTTCGCTAATCCAGCGGACTGACTGGGCAATGAAGTAGAAGCAGCTCAGTGATGAGGTCATTTCTGTTCTCTTTTCTCCTGTAAGCATGTTTAGTGTTAGACTGACAACTTTGAGAGAGGCAGAAGAGCCCTATATATATACACACACACACACACACATTATATATATATATATATATATATATATATACATACACACACACACACATACATATACACACACATACATATATAGATATATATAAAAGTGTATATATATATATATATATATATATATATATATATATATATATATATATATACACACACACACACACACTTACACACACACACACACAGTATATAGTGTTTTATATAATATTCCGGTGTTCACAAATGTACACCGATTAAAAAAATTACATGCCAGGTCAAGTGCTCCTAAAATTGATCTTGCAATTATATTTATCGCTAATTTATTACAAAATTTTAATTCCTTAAAGAGGAACTGCAGTCTGCTCACATAATATGCAAAAAAAAAACACATCTTTGCCATTCTGAAGCTTCCCTCCAACCACTTTGCATATTTTATATATACTGTGATTCTGTACTTGTCAAATATGCTGCAGAAATCTCCCTCCACCAAGTCTGGCTGCAGCCATTTTAACTGTGGGCAGCTGAAGCTGCTTCCATGGTCACTTCCTGGATTTACACAGAGGCACACCTCCAGCTCTGCAGCTCCGCTAGCCCTCGTATGACTCATCCCCCCTCCCTTCCTGGCAAACTCTCACGAGAGTGAGAGAGAGCTGTGCATGTCATAAGCCTAGGCTAATGACCAGACAAGAAACAGGAAGTGGTCTGTATAAGGTATTTACTGGCAGAAAAAAAAAAAAATACTATCCAAAGTTAAAACAAGAGCAGAAGATTTAATAGATGGAAAGTTGAAAAAATGACTGAAGGTCTGCTTTAACAATGGATTGAACTAAATAACCCATCTATGTAGACATACAGGTATATCGATGTAGTGTGATAAATGTTATAAGAGGTGATTATATGAAGAGTATTTTTTTGCTATTCCACACAGCAACACCAAAACTCAATTTGCTTTGTAAAACTTTTTAAGTGGGTCACGACTGGGAGGCAGTCTTTGCCATTTCAGCCCATTTTTTCAACTAATGCATACAAGGGATTTTTTTTATAAAAAAAAAAGTAACTCCAGCAGAGAAATTTGCAGGAGATAATTAAATCTTTGTCGTTTCAGCTAAAAAATATTTTAACAATGCTAGTATTTAGAAAAACTAATTGTGTCAGTCAAGGAGTCATTACATGTACTTTTAAAGAGAATGGCGGTGAATATTTATAAAAGGAGTTCATTTTGCACTTATCCCCATGAAGTTGTTGTCACTTGCAATATCAAACCATTGGCAGCAAACTTTTTTTTAAAATATAGGATTTACTTCCATACACAAGTGGATGATTGAAATGAACACAGCTTTTTTGTAACGTCTGTGTATTTTCAACCTGTAGACTTCTAAGGGGTCATCTCCCCATAAATGTCATGTTAGTTTAGGTCAGGGTATCCTTTAAACATCCCCAAGTATTTTTGGAACTAAAAAAATAAAAATAAACACACAAAACAATGAAATTATATTACAATTATATTAACCTGCTGCACACTAAAACTGTTTTAATATAACAAAAAAGATGAAGTGCATTCATATATTGTACTGTTGACAGGTATCTGTGCTAGTGTGTGGATTGATCCTTGCATCACTGTAGACCTCCCTTGGAGCCTACACCCAAACTACATAGACGACCCTGAGTTCTGCCAAGTCGAAATCAAGCATTACCCCCTCCCAGCGACAGGCCTCTGCTCTCTATCATTCAATAGTCAAATGCCAGAGCTTCTAAAGGACATGAAGTTTTGACATTTGGCAGGTGAATTACAGGAACAAGGCTTAATCTAAACTTAGTGGGACTCCAAGACCTGGTCAGTTTAACTTTAAGCAATTGCCAATCTGAACACAACCCAAGGCCTAGTTTGGCATCTACCTAAATGTTAAAAAACTAAAATAAATTTAGCGTTCAAACTTCACCCTTCCTAAATATTGAAAAAAAGTGGTTATGTGAGCCAAAACCCCATTTTAAAGAATTTGGTTTAAAAATAGGAAACTGTTGTACCAATAAGGCCAATGTCACACAGGCCATCCGGACCAACGGACCACCTGTCCGTTTTCCAGGTGGACACTCCATTGTTCTCTATGGGCAGTCGGATGTAAACAAACTGGGTGTCCCTTTACACCTAGCTACCTCTGTTCCGATCAAAACGAACAGAAGGGAGTCTGTTTCCCTCTGTTTGGCCAGATTGGATCAGAGGGCAGAGGGGTATAAACAGACAGCCAGTCCTTTACATCCGACTGCCTGTAAAGCAGAGCGGTCTGTGTCCATGTCCGCTCTGGATGGACCTGTCATATGGCAACTCAGCAGGGGATTAACAGACGACCCCCTGCTGAGAAAAACTGGATCCAGTCTGTGTGAAAGGGGCCTTATGCCCCATGTACACGGGACGCTGCTAAACGTATGTAGCAGTACCCCCATAGGAGCTGCTGGTTTAGATTTGGGCCTACCGTTACCTTTTCTGTTCACCGCACACGTGTCAGCGATCCTCCTTGAAGAGCTGTATAAATGTTCACACCAACACCTGGATACGTTTTCTTCAAGATGCTTTATTTTACCAGTTCCGATAGAGGGATAGGGGAGTTTCAGGTACTTTGCGGATCACGGGCACAATCCTATATCCAGAGGACCACTCAGTTCCACGCTGGATTCAGCAACCACCGGATAGGCCTACTCTCACTGGCCTAGCAACCGGCGTGAATCTCGCTCCAAGTCTCTGCCATAGACTTAATGAGTACCGTCCAGTCGTTCCACAATCTTCCGCCACAAGATCGTGTAACCACACTGACACTTTGCAAAAAGTTCCTTCAAAAGTACATAGCTCATGGTGCCAGAATCTTTCAGCTGTCTGGCAGCACCGCGAGGCAAACTGACCAGGATGCGTCCCTCAATTGAGTCCCCAATTGTTCCGCTTCTTCCTGCAGGCAAGACCACGTAGGACCATCCCTGGACTAGTAAGGCCCCAGCAACTCCTGGGCCTACTTCTCAGTTGCAGAGCCTCGGGCCAGCAGGCCCCGAGGCTGAAAATGGTTCGCACATCCCTGAGGCCAGGAGGGCACTCAGGTCAGGATCTGGCAACGACCCCCAGCAATGAACCCTGAAAGACCGGCCTCTGTCTCTTAAGTACCCTCTCCCAGAATGCACAGCAGATTGACCACGTCCCCTGAGCCATTTCTAGGAAAGGAATACCCAATACACCTAGCCTGCTGCATTTCCAACCCTGTTCTGTGATGACAGCGACACCTACTGTTAGGTGGAAAACGCGCAGCCCAGCTAGACAAACAGAGCCAACAATTTACATAATTCCTTCTGAGCTGAACTACAGCTCAAGATAACTACATTTAACATATAGCGTCTACCCAACAGGAGTAGGGCACTACACGTACGTTCAGAGGCAGTTGGACACTTTTTTCAGCTGCCCCTGAACTCATTAAATGTTATCCTATGTGACCATGTACACAGTCTCGTTTATAGACGTTTTTAGGCAGTTGCGTTTAACAGCGTTTCTTTGAAAGCAAAAAAATGGGTACAGACGCTGAAAATTTCCACATTTCAGACGCCAAACGCGACTAAACGCGGTAACCCGTGTTTAGCAGCGTTTCGTTTTTGGCCATAAAAAAAAAAAATATATATATATAATTTATTTTTTTAAACGCAAACGCGGCATGTAAATGTGGAAAAACTTACGTCAAGTTAAATCGTTCAGGAGCAGTTGTAAAAATGTCCCGTGTACATGAAGCCTAAATGTAAGCAATCACTTTTACTAATAACTTTACTTCTTTTTAGCTTCTCAGCAGCTTACCTACAGTAGCAGTGTTCCTCTTATACACATGTGATTCTCCAGAAACTATTTGCGATTATGCATATACTGTATATTATGTGTTCAGTTTAGATGCAAATCATGCTAGCAGGGTTGCACAAAAAAAAAGGAACAAGAAAAAAAAAAGAACAAATGTTCGTAACCTCAGTCTATTAGTCATTTAAAAACTTTAAAGAGGACCAGTCTCCAAAGGGCATTTCTAATAAGTCTTTGCTCTTGCATGGTTAGAAAAAAAGGGTAGCCTTGCATCACAGGGCTTAATGTTTTTTTTTTTTTTTCTTGTAGCTTCATCTAGTCAAAGCAGAAACGTAAGGTATAAATGTCAGGCAGAGTAGAAGGTCATCCCTTTTCCTCCCTAAGTGCAGTGCTGATAATGAGCACTAAAAAAATTGTCCTGAAAAAAGTACCTGAAAGAAAACTAAAGGCTTTATTCAGTGACAGTCTTACCTTCCTCCAGAAGTCTATAAAATGTGTTAATTATCAGACATGAGCTTAGCTTAGACAGCCTCCTTGGAGGCCTTACAGCCTGCCATCGGCTTGATACTTTTGTTGTGACAAGGAGAAAATACAACTAAAAACCAGCACACACAGCTGTCCCCGAGGAGTGAGGCCGCACTATTGCAACTTAATTATATCTTCAGGTTTAAAAAAATAAATAAAAAAAAAACGTAAAGAAAATGAAGATTAGTACTAGGACATTGTAGTGACATAGCAGCCTGCAGGTGAAACTACATTGTGTAGTGGAGGACCAGGCATAAGCTACTCTCGGAAGTCTGCTGGATGCTGAAGATTCTTTCACTTTCGTAGCTAAAATACTAAAACAGAATTAATACTGTAAAGTGTTTTGAAACATGTTAAGCATTTCACATGAAAAGGGAAGTTTTTATGTTGCATTTCCCTGAGGTAGACATTGTCAGCAGAAGGTTAGTCAGAAATGCTTTTCATCCCTAAGTATTTCATTATTGTTGAAAAGAGTGCGATTTCTGGAGAGCTTAATGGCTTTTAAACCATTATTTTGCTGCCTGTCACTTTGTGCTATGCAAAATATTTGCCTCTACTTCCTTCCTTCCCCTCTTGTCCTAAATATATCAAGAAGCTGCCAGGATACTAACAGCTTCTTTTTGCTATGACATCTCCTTCAAAACTATCCATGAACTATTACAGATCCAAACATAAATCAAGCAGTATGGAGTCACGAACCTCTACGATGGACTTCTAATTTTATTATATATTGTCAAAAGACTACAGCTCTGAAAAAGGTTATAGTACCCCCCACATTTGGGATCCACTTACCTAGAGACCGCAAAATACATACAGGGGTTGGGAGTAATAAAACAATCTGTCTTACAGTCCATCACAAATATGAGCAAAATCAAACAATTTGAGGTTTAGCAGTAACAAAATCTTTGGGACATGTAATCAAGCAAACCCACAACAAGGATTATCTTGACAACGCATTCCAGTCACTATTCTATTGTGTTCCATAGTGATGTAGCGGCTGGCCAGATGAACCACAGTACCTGGCACTAGACATGCTATCTGACATATCCAAAAGTGTTGGACAGCAGCAGGGCTTGGAGCCCTACAAGATCATTAAGATTCCACTCACTCCTTGCTGGAAAGGTATGTATAACACATTTTCCTTAAAGGGAGGGTTACTTTCTTTATGTTTTGTGGCAAAAGGGTTTAAAGTAAACCTGGCATCAGAGGAACATGAGGGTTGCCCTTGCCTACTTCTCGTTCTGAAAATCAAGTCCAACGAAGTCTTCAATATTTTAAGTCAATGACCTGGTACAAAAATATATAAATTAAGGAGTTCAGAACTTTCTCTGAATTCCATATAAGCATGGAGGCAACTAGAAATTTCAGAAAGGGGGCAGCAATGGCAGCCTATATTTGCTACATGTCTTATGAAGAGAGGCTCCCTCACCTATCAAGGGGCAAGGGCAACTCTGTGTTAACCCAGATATACTTCCAGGATTGCTGAAATGTTCATATCTGTGATAATTGATTTGAAGCATTAAAAAAAAAAAATATTCACGTGTTTCATCTTTGGTGCAGTATCCAGTAAAACACACGTTCAATCGGGATGAATGGTAAAACATGCGTAAAATTTAATTTCCGTTTGTCATGTTGACTTAAAAAAATATGGCCACTTTAGTCCTCATTGGAATCTTTACTACAACAACATGGCTGTCTATTAGATGAGTAGCTGTGGCAACAGGACTCTGAAAAAATGGCAGCAAGTTGTGGACCCCACATATATGGGTACATTTGGTCCATGTCAGACTTCAGCAAGATGACAGATGAATACAGCTCCACTAATGTTTATGGGCATTTGTGTGTGTATATATATATATATACACATACACACACACACACATATGGCAATTGGTACTCTTTGACCCCTGATGAAACGCGTCGACAGCGTTAGAGTGCCGACGTCACACCGCCACATGGTCTGCAGGCGGCCATATTTGTAGGTCCTGGTGATTGTTTTTTTTTACTATGCTTCTTTGTTGGATTTTTACAATAAATGAGTAATCCATTTGGCTCCGGTTTGTAAGCACTTGTTCCATGCAGCTGCACTACTTACCTGTTGTCTCTGGGGAGTGACAAGTCCAATCGATGTCAATATCAGAAATATCCTATTAAAAGGGACCACTTCTTATGGAAAGAGGCCGTTGTTTTGAGTGATCTTAAAGAGCCTTTATACTGATTATAATTTACACAGCCATATATTCTGGTGAGTACGTAAATTTTGAGAACACTGGAGATATCTGGATATCATTTAAAGGAGAAACACCATATATTTTTCTGAAATGCTGGAGTCACTACTTTCTTTTGCACAGACTATATATTTTTTTCTATTTATGAATCAAGTCTCACATTTATCACATCTTTCAGTTCTACTTGGTGCATGAGTAAATGCATACATTTTGTTATCATTACAATACTTTTTTTTTTTTTTTTAAATGGCTAAACTTTTATTTATACATTAAAATGTATTTTAACTGCACATAAAACTATTCGTAAGCATTATTTTCCACAGTCAAAGGCAGCAAATGAAGACATCGGTCTCCATCTACACTGCAGACTTCTCTTTAGACCCTTGATGTCTCATTTTATTTCCACATGACTGCTTTGTTGGTGTGGGGTGGAGGGAGACTCATGTGGCTTACAAGTACATGGTAACAATCAACCTTTTGGAAGTGGTTAGAGGATCATTTAATCACTAAATGGTTACCTTGGGCATAAGGCTCTCTTAAAGGACCCATGAAAACCACACAAAGAGCTGATACATTGTGTCCGTAAGGAAAGTAAATTAATACATAAAATGGAAAAAAATAACAAAAAACACAAACAAATTATACACAAATGCAGCCACTGCTCTCATATAACATGCTATTTGCAAGTTATATGAGAGCAGTGGCTGCATTTATGTACAATATTTTAAATTTTTATTTTAAATGCGTGTTTTTTGTTATTTTTTTCCATTTATTTATTAACATGCCTAGCCCCAAGGACGCATTGAAAACACCCAATTCACCCATGTAAGGTATGGTATCCATCCCTGTACTCATCTGTAGTTGGTAGTTGTGGAATTAATTTGGTTGTGTAGTTATATAAAAAATAAATTAAAAAAATTAAGATTTGGAAGACTTTTTAGTATTACCTTTGATTTTCGTTATTGTACAAGAACACACTTGCATTTGCATAGCATGTATTAACTATATGCGGTTCCAGCCTATAAATTTCGTAAGACATTCTTTACATTGTGTCTGCATGTTGTTATAGCAAGTTATTTATGTATTTGTATGAGTATTAAGGGATTTGATACTATGAGGCTGATTTACTAATGGGGAAAAGAACATCTTATCTCAGTAAATGGTAGCTGTGGTCCTGAATATTCACACATGTGAAAATGTAATAAGCAGGAAATTGCTATTTCGCAAGATTGGATAACTGAAGTGAATCTTTACTCAATTTATTGTTTGAAAACTCTTAACTCCTTTGGTATACCAGCCTCACTGGTTTTATCCTATGGTATCTCTGCTTATATCATTTTAATCTTAATTTTTAAGTACGTGCTTGACATTTTTCACATAATTTCACCTAATACTGGTCTGTTTCTTTTGGCTAAAAAAAGGAGAGAGGCGCCTCTGAGATAGATATCAATACAACATTTATTAATAGTAATATTTACTCACATGTGGAATGAAGTAGTAGTATTCAGCTGGGTGGAAGAGTAGAGGGACTACAAGTCACAGTAGGTCCATGGAGCTGACACCACAAGAAATCATGTGAGGGAAACGTGTGATAAGCACGGCAGGAGAGTTCCTTCTGCGAATTTCTTTCCACGGCCCAGCAGGTCTTTACTTAAAGTGCAGAGTGAAGTGTTCATTCAGGCAATTCAAAATGCAGGTTCCAAGGCAGTAGCTAGGGAAGGACGTCCGAGCCAGAAGGCTGGCTGTGCTGCGGTCACAGGTGCTCGCTTGGCTTCCGGATAGATGGAAACACACGGCCGTCGGTTCTCAAAACGAGGCTTGGACAGCACAACAGTAGGCCGCGCCGGGTCGTGACGTCATCGTGAAGTCACGACCTGGCGCGGCCTACTGTTGTGCTGTCCAAGCCTGGTTTTGAGAACCGACACACGGCCGTGTGTTTCCATCTATCCGGAAGCCAAGCGAGCACCTGCGACCGCAGCACAGCCAGCCTTCCGGCTCGGACGTCCTTCCCTAGCTACTGCCTTGGAACCTGCATTTTGAAGTGCCTGAATGAACACTTCACTCTGCACTTTAAGTAAAGACCTGCTGGGCCGTGGAAAGAAATTCCCAGAAGGAACTCTCCTGCCGTGCTTATCATCACACGTTTCCCTCACAGGATTTCTTGTGGTGTCAGCTCCATGGACCTACTGTGACTTGTAGTCCCTCTACTCTTCCACCCAGCTGAAACCTACTACTTCATTCCACATGTGAGTGAATATTACTATTAATAAATGTTGTATTGATATCTATCTCAGAGGCGCCTCTCTCCTTGTTTCTTTGCTCTAGCCTACTGGAAACCAGCTTCTGGTCCTTTTTGATGGCTGCCCTGACTGACCTTCATCCACATATACCTTTGAGAGTATAAGCTCCCATTATACACCTCTTATTTTCTCCTGGCCTTGGACTATCTGGTATTATTCTGTCCATATACTGAGGTACTTGTATGTCGCGCCTTTTTTACTTGTTGTTTGGTTCTTTTGGCTGAATTACTGGCAGCAATTTGCAGTAGTAAAGTCTGACCACCAATGCCACAGGGAGGACCCAAGCATGCCATGTGACCAACTAGAAGCCTGCTTAAAGTGTTTCTAAAGCCTTAAGGTTTTTGACCCGAATGTATTCTATGCATTAAGGTAAAAAATCGTATGCGCTGCAGGATCCCCTCCCCTTATATTTACCCAAGGCCGTTTCTGATCCAGTGATGTGCACAAGAATAGCGTCTCTCGCCGCAGTCCCCCTCCTCACTAGGCAAATTGATAGCATTTCAAATTCTGTGATGAGAGAGCAGGGGGCGGGGCTGATGGTATCAATAGGAGAGACGGGGCGGCTCAGGAGCGAGCCCGCACGAGTCTCCTCATTGAAAGTGGCTTTCTATTGGGGCACTCACCGAAGAGGAGGACCCAGGAGCAGCAGCGGCGGATCCCAGAAGAGGAGGCTCAGGGCTTCTCTGTGCAAAACCATTGCACAGGCCAGGCAAGTATAACATGTTTATTATTTAATAGAAAAAAAAATTGAGGCTTTAATGTTACATTAAGGTATGTATAAGAGGTACATTAAAAAATGTGCGGGGGGGGAAAAGCGTGGGGACTTTATTTTTTTTAAACCTGAACTACTGCTGCTTTGGAAAGCAAAGCAATGAATGTGTCATAAGAAGCAATGAGGCTGTTCAAATCTATGTGATGCGGTTTTTAAAAATGGGGCATATTTATGCGCTGTGGTGGCAAACAGAATAATGAAAATGCATGTAAATGTGCAACAGAAGTAAAAAATAACTACAGACAAATGTGAACATGGATAGTTGTGAACCTGACTTTCGCCTAGCTTAGCACCTGGGACAGAAACTACAGTCAGGAGATATATATATATATACACACACACACACACATTATATTGCCCAAAGTATTGGGACGCACATGAACTTTAATGGCTTCCCAGTCTTGGTCCGTAGGGTTCAATATTGAGTTGGCCCACCCTTTGCAGCTATAACCGCGTCATCTCTTTGGGAAGGCTGTCCACAAGGTTTAGGAGTGCGTCTATGGGAATGTTTGACCATTCTTACAGAAGCGCATTTGTGAGGTCAAGCACTGATGTGGACTAGAAGGCAGTCTCCGCTATAATTCATCCCAAAGGTGTACTACCTGGTAAGGTCAGGACTCTGTGCAGGCCAGTCAAGTTCCTCCACCCCAAACTCACTCATACATGTCTTTATGAACCTGTGCTTTGTGCACTGGTGTGCAGTCATGTTGGAACAGGAAGGCGACATCCCCAAACTGTTTCCACAAAGTTGGGAGCATGGAATGGTCCAAAATGTCTTGGTATGCTGATGCCTTAAGAGTTCCCTTCGTTGGAACAAAGGAGCCAAGCCCAACTCCTGAAAAACAACCCCACACCATAACCCCCCCCCCCCTCCACCAAATGATTTAAAGTGGTGGCCCAATACTTTTGGCAATATAGTGTGGATGAGCGAGTTCGGGGTTGGAGGAACTTGACTGGTTCTGACCTCAACCCGACAGAACACCTTTGGGATGAATTAGAGCGGAGACTGAGCCAGGCCTTCTTGTCCAACATCAGTGCCTGAACTCACAAATGCGCTTCTGGAAGAATGGTCACAGATTCCTATAGACACACTCCTAAACCTTGTGAACAGCCTTCCCAGAAGAGTTGAAGCTGTTCTAGCTGCAAAGGGTGGGCCAACTCAATATTGAACCCTACAGACTAAGACTGGGATGCCATTAAAGTTCAGGTGTGTGTAAAGGCAGGCGTCCCAATACTGTCGGCAATATATATACCGTATATACTCGAGTATAAGCTGACCCGAATATAAGCCGAGGCACCTCATTTTACCACAAAAACTGGGAAAACGTATTGACTCGAGTATAAGCCTAGGGTGTCCATCTGCATGCCTCACTGTGCCTCACTTTGCCCATGACTAGACTGACGTTTAACATGGGGGTCTATGGAAGGGGTACCCGGCTTTGAAAAATCGGTGCTCCCCAGACAACAAACTTTGCACACTTGTAAAAGGAGAAATGGGGCTATATGTGTGCTAGGATCCGGGTCCAGGGGACCTACAACTGGCCAGTACCGGGTCCCCAAAGTCACCGGAGAAATTACAGTTTAACATGGGAGTCTATGGAAGGGGTGCCCAGCTTTGAAAAATCGTTGTTCCCCGGCCAACAAACTTTGCATACTTGTAGAGGAAGAGAGGGGCTATATGTGTGCCAAGTTTGGGGTCCAGGGGACCTATGACTGGTCGGTACCAGGTCCCCTAAGTCCGGGAGATCAGGCACAAAAAGGTGACTCGAGTATAAGCCGAGGGGGGCAATTTCAGCACAAAAAGATGTGCTGAAAAACTTGGCTTATACTCGAGTATATACGGTACATATATATTTCTTGTTCATACATCACGGGACACAGAGCAGCATAGTCATTACTATGTGGGTTATATAGAATTACCTTCAGGTGCTGGCACTGGCAACTTCCAAAACAGGAAGTACCCTCCCCTATATAAGCCCCTCCCATCCGGGAGTACCTCAGTTTTTTGCCAGTGTCTAAGGTGTTGGCCAAGGTTAACATGTATTCATCTGGGCTTGTGTACAGGTTCTCTGGGCCTTAGCAAGCTATTCCGGATCCGACCAAAAAAGCTTCATAGCTAAACGGTCGGTACCCGGGCCTTGCAGAGAAGAGCAGGGTTTTGCCTGTAATGCCTCTCTTAGGAGGGCTGGACCCTGGGATCCAGAGCTCTGGTCATACCCAAAACCAAGAGGCTATCTGTGCAGGGTGCTATACAGGTCCAGGGGAGTGGAATCCTTGGGAACCCGGTCCCTGAAGGTCTAGTACAATGCCTGCCGTGAGAGGTGAAGTTTGGGCTTCTGTGGACCAAACAAAGTCCTGCGGCGGGGAAAAGGTAAGTGGGGGCCCCTCAGGAACTTGGTTCTATTGAGGGGACCCCCAAGCCTAATATGTCTTTCTGCCTGTTACCTAAAGGGTATTCCCGCTAATAGCTGTATATGCCTAAGAAATCCTAGAAATGTTTTTTCATAAGGGAAGTTTTAAAAAACCTGTAAACCTGGAAATGTTTTTCATAAAGGAGGTTTTAAAAAAAAAAAAAAAAAAAAAAAGACAAAAGTGCGGTACCTGTGTTTGTCCACTAGAGGCCGCTGTGGAACGTCTTTTTTCTTGGGACTATTCCTTCCATGGTGAAAGTCCAGGCAGATGAGTGAGCTCTCTATCAGGGAAGCTGCATTCCTCTGTCATGCTGCCAAGTAGTTTCCTTCCATCCCCGAGTCCTGGTAAAACAGGGACCCTGGCTCCTCTCCCTACATGGCGCCAAGAGCGCACACGCGCACACACATGCTTTCTTTTTATAAGGTTTAGCTTCAAAAAAGGGGGCGGAGCCTGGCGGATGACGCGCTCTGTGCGCCCAGCGCTTCTGCGCATGCGCGGGCGTCCCAGCAAGATAAAAGGACTCAGTCCACGCTGCTTGCTATGGACACAGAGCATGAAAAGGAGCTGGTAGCATGGTATAGGGGCTTACAGCGGGCGGTTGATACAGGCATCCCCAGAAAGACGCATTAGTAGACACCCACTGATGTACATAGCAGCAAATTGCATTAGACTATTTCAGTAAGGGGTGTATTGCGGCTGGAATACCTCAGCTTTGAACTAAGGATATGCCGCCTGAAAAACTCCGAGATATACCTCTCAGGAAGTGTAGGGGGTCTCCATCGGGCTCTGAGGATCTGGAGCAGTCATCTGCACCCTCCTCCCCTGAGAAATCAGAGGTTAATACCCATAAGGAACCCCCGGGAGTGCCAGGTACTGCGGCTGTCCTCAGTCCACCTGCTCCTGCATATATAACAGAGGAGGTTTTTTTCCTCAACTCTGGAGGGATTGGAGCAGAGATTGGCTGCATTGATCGCTTCTTCTCTACAGGAAAGAAAGCGCGCCAGATCTCCATCACCTCCATTAGAGTGCCTGTTGGCAGAGCAACAGTCCCAGGAAGGGACCGACCTACCTGAAGGGGATCAGGAGGAGGTTAGCTCTGTTTTTGAGGAATCGACAGTAGATGAACCATTTTCAGCATTACAGACTGAAAGATTGTGGGTCCAGACCCTAACTGACATGGTTCGATCTGCATTTAAAATGCCTCTTGTTGAACCATCAACTACTGCTGTCTCCTCATTGGGGTCGCTAAAAGCTCCCCAGGTTAATTGCTCCTTTCCAATACATCCATTATTGGAAGGACTTATATACCAGGACTGGGAACATCCTGATAAACTATTTGTTCCGCCTAAAAGGTTTCCGGTGATCTATCCCATGGAGGAAAAGTTCACCCAGAGATGGAATGTTCCTACGGTGGATGCAGCCATCTCTTCTGTGAACAAATCACTGACATGTCCAGTAGATAATGTTCAAATGTTCAAAGATCCAGTGGATAAAAAATTGGAATCTTTATTAAAATCTGCTTTTTCCACAGCAGGGGCTGTTACACAGCCAGCAGTGGCAGCTATTGGGGTCTGCCAAGCTTTAAAGGATCAAATGAAAATGGTCCTGAGGGATTTGCCAGACCAACAGGCCCAGGCTCTGGCTGATCTGCCTAGAGCATTATGCTTTGCGGTTGACGCCATCAAGGATTCTATCCATCAGGCCTCCCGCCTCACGCTGTCTTTGGTACATATGCGTAGGCTTCTGTGGCTTAAAAACTGGTCTGCTGAAGCTCCCTGTAAGAAGCTCTTAGTTAGCTTCCCATTTCATGGGGAACGCCTTTTTGGCAAAGACCTGGATAAGTATATCCAGAAGATTTCCAGTGGTAAAAGTACTCTCTTACCGAGTAAGAAGAGGTCTAGGGGTCCATCTTTTAAGAGGACTACCTCTCCTATCCCTGCGACGTCTGCTACTAAGCAGTTCCGACGGCCTCCTCGGTCAAACTCAGGAGGTAAAAATCAGGGACAGCCACAGGGTAATAAAAAGCCCTGGATCCGAAGAGGTACTAAACCAGCCTCCAAGTCAAGCCTATGAAGGGCTGCCCCCACTCAAACGGGTGGGGGGAAGACTTCAGTTGTTCGCAGAGACCTGGCGGGAGACGATCAAAGACAGATGGGTGCTCTCCGCAGTAACTCTGGGATACAAGTTGGAGTTAAAAGAGTCTCCTCCGTCCCATTTTATGTGGTCAGGCATGCCAAGAGACCCTCTGAAAAGACGGTCTCTCCTATTGGCGTTAGAACAACTATTGCTCCAAGGAGTAATTATGGAGGTTCCTATGGAAGAGTGGGGGTTGGGTTTCTACTCAAACCTTTTCACAGTCCCGAAGCCAAACGGGGACATAAGACCCATATTGGACCTAAAGAGTCTAAACAAATTTCTAAACGTCCGGTCTTTCCGGATGGAGTCGATCCGATCGGTCACCGCTGCCCTACAAGGGGAGGAATGGTTAGCCTCGATCGACATCAAAGAGGCTTACTTGCATGTTCCCATCTTTCCAGGTCATCAAAAATTCCTACGCTTTGCAGTAGAAGGGCGCCATTTTCAGTTCAGCGCCTTACCATTCGGTCTGGCCACAGCACCACGAGTGTTCACAAAAATTCTGGCCCCACTGTTGGCCGATCTAAGAACACGGGGTGTAACGATAATGGCATACCTAGACGACCTGTTGTTGATGGACCACTCAGTTGCCAAGCTAGAAGTGGTAATTATCGATACAATCAAGTATCTAGAATCTCACGGTTGGGTCATCAACCTGGACAAGTCAGAACCTACAGCCAGTGAAAAACCTGGTATATCTAGGGCTACGGCTGGATTCAGACCAGAGGAAGATTTTCTTACCTCTAGACAAGGTATCCTCTTTGAGGGGCTTGGTCCGTCTGCTTTGTGCAAAAAGACAGCCGTCCATACGCCTGTGCATGAGGCTGCTAGGAAAGATGGTAGCATCATTCGAAGCTGTGCCATACGCCCAATTCCACTCAAGGAATTTACAAAGGGCCATATTGTCAGCCTGGAACGGAAAAGTTCAGGCTCTAGACTTCCCGATGGCTTTGTCCCCTTCCGTTCGGAAGAGTCTCTGCTGGTGGTTGATCGCCCAGAATCTCCAGAAGGGAAAACCCTTCAGCCCGATATCTTGGAAGGTGGTCACTACAGATGCCAGCCTTACAGGCTGGGGGGCAGTACTGGAGCAATGGTCTCTCCAGGGCAGATGGTCAAATGTAGTAAAAACCCTGCCCATCAATCTCTTAGAGATACGAGCAGCCCGGTACGCCCTAGTAGCCTGGACATCCAGACTCCAAGGGTCCCCTGTCAGAATTCAATCAGACAATGCCACAGCAGTGGCATATATCAATCATCAGGGAGGCACCAGGAGTCGTGCAGCCCAGAGGGAAGTAAGTCACATCCTGGAATGGGCAGAAAAGCATGTCCCATGTATATCAGCTGTCTTCATTCCAGGGGTGGAGAATTGGAAGGCGGACTTTCTGAGTCGCCAACAGTTATGCCCAGGGGAATGGTCCCTTCATCCCGAGGTCTTCCGAGCAATATGTCAGCGGTGGGGAACACCGGATGTAGATCTGCTAGCATCCAGATTCAACGCAAAGGTGGACAGGTTTGTCTCCCGGACAAGGGATCCCCTCGCTTGCGGCTCGGATGCTCTGGTGTTCCCTTGGGATCAGTTCAGACTGATATATGCATTCCCTCCGCTACAATTGTTGCCTCGACTCCTTCGCAGAGTCAGGTTGGAGAAGAAGCCGGTGATCCTGGTGGCTCCAGCGTGGCCCCGAAGGGCCTGGTACGCGGAGATCATCAAAATGTCTGTGGGGAGTCCTTGGACCCTTCCACGTCGTCCGGACCTGCTTTCGCAAGGACCGATATACCACCCTTCCTTACTAACTCTAAGTTTAACGGCCTGGCTATTGAGTCCCACATCCTAAAGAAGAGAGGTCTCTCTAACTCTGTGGTATCAACTATAATCAATGCCAGGAAGCCTGTATCCAGGCAGATCTACTATAGAGTTTGGAAGGCGTACATCACTTGGTGCGAGGCCAGAAAATGGCATCCACGTAAGTATGATATAGGCAGAATTCTGGACTTCCTGCAGTGGGCTGTAGACAGGAAGTTTGCCTTAAGTACTATCAAGGGCCAGGTTTCGGCCTTGTCAATATTATTTCAAAGGCCCTTGGCTATGCATTCACTTGTCAAATCCTTTATGCAAGGTGTGACTCGTATTATTCCACCGATTAAGGCTCCCATATGCCCATGGGATCTAAATTTGGTTCTGTCGGTTCTGCAGAAGCAGCCATTTGAACCTTTGCGGCACATTTCCTTGGTTCTACTCACCAGGAAATTGATATTTTTAGTAGCCATATGCTCGGCTAGAAGAGTGTCGGAATTAGCCGCCATGTCCTGTAAAGAGCCATATCTGGTTATCCATAAGGACAGAGTAGTATTACGTCCTCACCCAGCCTTTCTTCCTAAGGTGGTATCGAGGTTTCACTTGAACCAGGATGTGGTTCTTCCTTCTTTTTTCCCCAAACCAAGCTCGGTAGAGGAAAAGTTATTGCATTCTTTGGATGTAGTAAGAGCAGTTAAAGCTTATCTAAAAAGCCACTGCTCAGATTCGTAGAATGGATTCTCTGTTTGTTCTGCCGGAAGGCCCCAGAAAGGGTCAGGCAGCATCAAAATCTACTTTAGCCAAGTGGATTCGACAGGTCATAATACAAGCCTATGGCTTGAAAAGTAGACCGCCTCCGTTCAAAGTTAGGGCGCACTCCACGAGAGCAGTTGGAACTTCATGGGCAGTGCATCACCAGGCCTCCCTGGCGCAAATTTGTAAGGCCGCAACATGGTCTTCAGTACACACGTTTACTAGGTTCTACCAGGTGGACGTGAGAAGTCAGGAGGATGTCGCCTTTGGGCGCAGTGTGTTGCAGGCCGCAAAAGATCCTCATGCCTGATGGCGCCCAGCTTATGTATGGTGTATCCCCCCCCCTCATGTGGCATTGCTTTGGGACGTCCCACATAGTAATGACTATGCTGCTCTGTGTCCCGTGATGTATGAACAAGAAAGTAGGATTTTTAAAACAGCTTACCTGTAAAATCCTTTTCTTGGAGTACATCACGGGACACAGAGCTCCCACCCCTCTTTTGGGGACACGTATTGCTTTGCTACAAAACTGAGGTACTCCCGGATGGGAGGGGCTTATATAGGGGAGGGTACTTCCTGTTTTGGAAGTTGCCAGTGCCAGCACCTGAAGGTAATTCTATATAACCCACATAGTAATGACTATGCTGCTCTGTGTCCCGTGATGTACTCCAAGAAAAGGATTTTACAGGTAAGCTGTTTTAAAAATCCTACTATTTTTATTATACGAGTATGCTTTATTCCACTATTTACATCCAACAGTAATATTCACATTTTTTTTGTTGGAAAACTGTTGGGCTTTATACCTTGGTGTCATTTGCAGTACCGCTGAGGCTTAGAACTTTGATTCTAATAGCGAATGTTAAACACAAAAATAACCTTTTGTTCGAAGTCTTCCATTTGACCCTATTTTTCCCAGCATTTGGTAAAAAGGAGGCGCAAAATGACCTCGTTTAACATTTTCGGGGATGCAAAGCCATTACACTAGCTAAATGTTCGGAAAACATATAATTTAGCAGGCAGCATTCGTCAGAGTTCATGCTCTTTCCTGGCACGCATTTAGGGATCCCGAGCCTGTGACATTTCAATGCAAAGCAGGCTGCCTGGGAAGTAGACTAACGCTAATCAATAGATCTGACTCAGTGAAAAAGCCTTCCACTGATAAAAGAAGGCATCAAACATGAAGACACATCATTACCACGTCTTGCAGCTGTCTATCATTTAAACAGAGGTGCAAAGCCCCATTCCTTAAGTATCACTTTTTAGTCTTCTTCCTCTGAAATACTGTTTCAAAAGTGGTCTCTTTGTGCCAGCAACGGCTATTTAACTAAAAGGGGTTGGGTCCCGTTTTCATTTTTTTATTGTACGAAAACGCTGCTATTAGTTCTCAAGTACTTTCACAATGAGATATTCAGACACTTCTTTAAAGTCAGACAATTCAGAAGCTGCAGCAAGAGAATAAAAATTGCAGCTTTACAAACCTTTCAAAAGTGCTTCCTTTTTAGTACAGTACTAATGCTTTATAGTAACATAGTAGAATGTCCTGCAAGATACATATACAGGCATGTGTACTTTATTCTTTATTATGTTATAATTACAAAATAATTTTCTACTTGAATTACATCTGAAAATCCATACTGATATTCTCTTAACCACTTAAGCCCCGGACCATTTCGCTGGCCAAAGACCGGGCCATTTTTTGCGATTCGGCACTGCGTCGCTTTAACAATTGCGCTGTTGTGCGACGTGGCTCCCAAACAAAATTTACATCCTTTTATCCCCACAAATAGAGCTTTCTTTTGGTGGTATTTGATCACCTCTGCGGTCTTTATTTTTTTCGCTATAAACAAAAATAGGAGCGACAATTTTGAAAAAAAAGCAATATTTTTTACTTTTTGCTATAATAAATATCCCCCAAAAAATATATAAAAAAATTTTTTGCCCTCAGTTTAGGCCGATACGCATTCTTTAACATATTTTTGGTAAAAAAAAAAATCACAATAAGCGTTTATTGATTGGTTTGCGCAAAAGTTATAGCGTCTACAAAATAGATCGTTTTATGGCATTTTTATAAAAAAAATTTTTTTTACTAGTAATGGCAGCGATCAGCCATTTTTTATCATGACTGTGACATAATGGCGGACACATAGGACACTTCTGACACCATTTTGGGACCATTGTAATTTTTACAGTGATCAGTGCTATAAAAAAGCACTGATTACGGTAAAAATTACACTGGCAGTGAAGGGGTTAACCTGTAGGGGGCACTGAAGGGGTTACGTGTGACCTAGGGAGTGCTTCTAACTGTTAGGGGGCGTGGCTTGCCGTGACACGTCACTGATTGCTGTTCCCGATGACAGGTAACAGACGATCAGTGACATGTCACTAGGCAGAACGGGGAGATGTGTTTACACTGACATCTCCCCGTTCCTCAGCTCCCTTACACAATCGCGGGACACCGGCGGACATAGAGTCCGCGGGTCCCGCGGACACGGAGCTCGTGGCAGGGCCGGCGGCTCGCGACCACACAGCGGCAATTCAAAAGGGGATGTATATATACGCCCATTTGCCTGTCTGTGCCATTCTGTCTACGTAAATGTTCGTGCGGCGGTCGGCAAGCCGTTAACTATGACATCTAAGCAGCATTCAATATGCTTAGGCATAGACTCACACTAGGCAGCTGAAAAAACGCCAGAAAATCTGGCACAAAAAGCAGCAGAAAAAAACAAAACACTTATGGTTCAGTAGAGTTAATGGGCATTTTCTTTAATAAGCATTTTTTTTTACCCCAAACATTCCCCTCTGCTCATTTTTCACTGTAATCAATGTACACTTGAAAATGCACAACAATTCTAAACATCCGCGTTTGGAGGCGTTTATATGCGTCAAGTGTTTTTTCTGCTCGAAAGCTCCATTCAAAAACGCACCTGTGATTTTTTTTTCAGCCTGAAAACGCACCTCTACAAATATGACTAATGAGCTCCAATAGGCTTCAAAAAAGGTGGACACTATATAAATCCTGTATAATAATAAAATTATATATATATATATATATATATATATATATATATATATATATATATATATATATTCACATACATAAAAGAGAAGTAGCCAGAGTTTTTCTGGTTATACTTCTTATGCGTGTCACAGGAGAGTAACTCCAGGCTTTGGAAGGATCCTGACAATATTGTCGGTATGCATCCAGATGCCTTGTCGGTAGCTGGCTCAGCCTCTTAACATGAGTTAAAAGCAGGAGTCAGCCGCTCCCCTCACTTCTACAGCCTGGTGCTCCAGTGACCGGTGGAGGGGGAGAGCAAAGAGCGGTGACTGAAAGCTCTCTGCTGGCTGAGGATAGAGGGCTGGTGACTGAAAGTCACCAGCTCTCTGCAGGCTGAGGACAGAGAGCTGAGCAATCAGGGGTCTTTGATCACTCAGTTCTTGGTCTTAGAAGCAGTGAGAGATGGCTGCAGCATCAAACCAATGCTGCAGCGGGGAGACAAGTATAGACTGTTTTTTTTTGTATTCCCACACTTCTCTAAGTAAATATTTAATCATTTGTAGATTTATAACTTTATATATGAGAATTTACATTTACTGAGAAACCAGATTAAAAAGGAAGAAATGTTGGAAAGGTTATACATTTTTCTTATGTTTAGATTAGAATTGTGCTGCCTCTGCAGCTAATAAAGCCTAGAAAGTCTAAACCTTTGACCCACAATGCTTGCTCCAGATTAGCAAAACATAGGTATGATCTTAATTTTGTCACTAAAAACTTAAAATGCCAGGCTTCCTGCAGGGAAGAACTTAGGTACTTCTCCATTTGCTCCACCACCAATCTCTGCATAAGACAGGCCCATACACGGTTCGAATCTCGGCCGGTTCCTGCGGAATTCGAACCGTTTATGGACAAGCTGAATGTACCAAGTTGATCGATCAATCAACTTAAGAACAACAACCTGCTGGATATTACATGTGATTATCACCTCTAGCAATAATCACTACCTTCTCCCAGCGGGGATGGCTTCCCCCCCCCCAAAAAAAAGAAGACAATTGCTCAGCAGGAGGAATTCCTGCATCAACACTTGTTGATGGGGAAAATCAAGCTTTTTTTCATGCAAGAGCGAAATTCCATCGGTGTATGGCCAGCCTTAGTAAGGAGAGATGCCAATACCCAAAAGTGTTGATTTCCTAGCCCCCTGCTGCGCTCTGTGGTTCCTCCTGCTGACTCCTACATCACTGAAGTAAACAGTAGTGATGCAGGGGATAGTGGATCAAAGCAAAGTGGAGGACAAGGAACCTGACACAATGGGGATAATTTACCAAAACTGGTGCACACAGAATCTGGTGCAGCTGTGCATAGTAACCGATCAGCTTCCAGGTTTTATTGTCAGAACTTAATTGAATAAACTAATGTTAGAAGCGGATTGGCTGCCCTGCGCAGCTGTACCAAGTTCTGTGTGCTCCAGTTTTAGTAAATCTCCCCCAAAGTATTGGTTTCTGATCCTTTTGCTTACTACTGCAGAGATCGGCATTGTGGCAAGCAGAAGACATATCCAACGTTTTTCTTTGCAGAGAGCCTTCTAATCAGGTTTTATTTTCAGCGACGTCGTAGCTTTAACTTCAATGTTTAGTTGCAAAATTGGTCGAGAGTCTGAAATTTCCAAGGTGTCCTTTGGAGAGCATCATCATTTCAAAGGCCAATCATTAACAGGGATAAAGATGAGAGTCTGATTTTAGAGCACTGAATAAATTGACTAAATGTGGACCAATCAAGTCAGAAATTTCATAATATAGAACCAAACAGCCACCAGAGCCAGTGTACTTTGAAAATTTCATAGCTGATTAGAGAGAGCAGAGTGCAGTAATGAGATTAGAAGTTAGACAGAAAGAAAATGTAAATTTAAATTTCTGTGCAAACGCAGAGACAAATAAGAGAAAATAGCATATGTTACTCTGGTTGGAAAGGAAGGATTGAAGCATTATAAGAGTAGTTTTGCTTAGTGCAGGTAATGGAAAATTATACAATAGTACGATTAACTCTAGAAAAAAGGGGATGAAAGGCAGCAAAATGCAACACCAACTTTTTATATACACAATACAACAAAATACAAAGGCGTTAGAATACCAATGTCTTTAGGCTCAATTCACCTTGGCTTCTATATTCTAAATCACTGACCTGTATCAAGTAAGCAGACCAGGCATTCTAATTTCACTAGTTACATGCTTATTCCAGGTCAGTGATTCAAAGTATTAAAGCGGAGTTCCACCCACTTTTACAAGGTGGTCTTAAACTAAAGACCACCCCCTCCACCCCTCGTTTTTGTGTATATATATATATATATATATATATATATATATATATATATATATATATATTTTTATCCTTTCCTACCCTTTTAGAAGTACAAAGTGTACTTCCGTCCTAGCCCAGCCACAGCGAAGTACATCATGTCCTCTTCTGCGGTGAGCCCTCCTCCCCCGCTGCCTTCTGGGTTTGCATCCCAGAAGACGAGGCGGCCATTCACAAAGCGCCGCGCAACTCACACAAGTGCAGTAGGGAACCGGCTGAGAAGTCTGAAGGCTCCATTGCCGGTTTCCCTTAGTTGTAATGGCTGCGCTTGCACCCGAGCCAGTGCACGAATCAGCTTCAGGGGGCCAACATTGTGGGCTTCCTGGACAGGTAAGTGTCCTTAACTACTTGCTTACTGGGCACATATACCCCCTTCCTGTCCAGGCGAAATTTCAGCTTTCCGCACTGTCACGCTTTGAATGACAATTGCGCGGTCGTGCGACGTGGCTCCCAAACAAAATTGACGTCCTTTTTTTCTCACAAATAGTGCTTTCTTTTGGTGGTATTTGATAATCTCTGCGGTTTTTATTTTTTGCACTATAAACAAAAAAAGACTGACAATTTTGAAAAAAAAACACAATATTTTTTACTTTTTGCTATAATAAATATCCCATTTTTTTTATTTTTTTTTAAACAATTTTTTTCCTGGTGAGGGGGAAACGGTTACACCGCTCTGCGAAAAAAAGAGGGTTGAATAATTTAAATTGATAGTATTTGATAATCGATATATCAATATATTGTGGTTTCCAATACAAGAATGTGAATTATTGTATCGTATTTAAGCAATGTTGCTATGCATTTTATAGCAAAAATTATATTCTTTAAGTGGATATGCCAAATTATACAGGTAAACTGTGAAAAGGGTGTTCCAACTAACAATATTCTTAACCACTTCAGCCCCGGAAGATGTTACCTCCTTCCTGACCAGAGCACTTTTTACAATTTAGCACTGCGTCGCTTTAAAGTGGTTGTAAACCCACTAATCCTTTTTTTTTTTAGGCAACCTGCAAGAGAAAGGCATATGAGCTAGTATGACTAGCATACTAGCTCATTATGTACCACTTACCTTAGATCGGGGCCCCCGAAGCAGTCCGCGTCCCTCTCCCCAGACGCAGCCATCGCTGCGGCGATAGCCGGAATGTTACTCCCGGGTATCGCCGCACCAGCCAATCACAGCGCCGCTCCGCATGCGCGCAGGGGAGCCGTTGAATTTGGCTACGTCGTCGAATGCTGCGACCTAGCCGAATTTGCATGCGTGTGACATCAGCGGCGCCGGTTTTAAATGCAAATATCTCCTTAACCGTGTAGGTTAAGGAGATATTTCATGCACCTACAGGTAAGCCTTAATCTAGGCTTACCTGTAGGTGTTTGTTTACAAAGTGGGTTTACAACCACTTTAACTGACAATTGCGCGGTCATGCAATGCTGTACCCAAACAAAATTTGCGTCCTTTTTCTATCACAAATAGAGCTTTTTTTTTAATTGTATTTGATCACCTCTGTAGTTTTTATTTTTGGCGCTATAAACAAAAAAAAAGTGTCAATTTTGAAAAAAAATAATATTTTTTACTTTTTGCTATAATAAATACTGTATCCCCCCAAATTTGCTATATAATTTATAGCATCTACAAACTATGGGAAAGATTTATGGCATTTTTATTATTATTATTATTTTTTACTAGTAATGGCGGTGATCTACGATTTTTAGCGGTACTGCAACATTGCGACAGACAGATCAGACAATTGACACTTTTTTGGGACCATTGACAATTATACAGCGATCAGTGCTATAAAAATGCACCAATTTCTGTGTAAATGTCACTGGCAGAGAAGGGGTTAACACTAGGGGGCGATCAAGGGGTTAACTGTGTGTTCCCTCAGCGTGTTCTAACTGTGTGGGGATGGGAGTGACTAGGAGAGAAGACATTGTTTTTCCTACTTAGTAGGAACAAACGATATGTTTCCTCTTCCCTGACAACACATCGATTTGTGTGTTTACACACACAAATCCCTGTGCTGGCGCTTGTGCACGCGATGGCATGTGGCCGGCGGCAATCATGCCCGCCAGCCACGCGCATCGGGTTTTCCGCCGGCCACGCGCATCGGGTTTTCCGCCGTGCAGCGCACATGCCATCTGGTGCTCGAAAAAGAGAAGGACGTACCCATATGGGATTTTGCCCAGGGAAGCCATTCTGCTGCAGTATATCTGCGTGAGCCGGTTGGGAACCGGTTAAAGTATTAGATTTGGTGATGTCACTACGGTGCTGCTCACTGTTGTTCTTGCTTAAGGGGATAAAGATATACCTGAGGATCGACAGTGCAAGTAATAAAATTAGGAGTTCAACTTTCAGGTTTTCACCTTTTGATGATTGCAGTTTCATGTATTTTTTTTTATAGCAGGTTTACATTAAGCCAATGGCTCAGGGTTAGTTGTGGGAGGAAAAAAAAAATATTTTTAAAAATGATTTCACTGCGCAAACCACCATTACAATGGAACATTTTTAAAGTTTGCATGTCAACATATGTAGAAGTAAAAGGCAAACTGTCTTATATGAGAATCAAAAAGTTTTATTATCCTGAATCCTTTGTCCCGCAATAACAAAAAAAAATGGATTTTTTGTATTGACCATAAAATCCTTTTCTTGGCGTTTGAGGGACACAGGTCTAAACCTTCTTTGTTTATGATCTTTGCCCTGTTCTGTTGTATTACAAAACTGAGGAAATTTACCAGACTGGTCACTGTTTTTTGTTTGCCAGTGTCCAAATCCTCCTTCAGGTTGCAGTATAACCCAAATGTCTCTGAATCCTTTGTCCCTTAAAGAACGAGAACAGAAATGTAAATTTTCTAAGCTTTACATTTCTGAAGTTTGGCTTTTTTCCCCCTTTGCTGTAATTGAAGCTTCCCGTTATGATTTCTTATTCAGTCCACATGCTTGCAAGGAGAACCTCAGTGCTTTGAACTTTTCTCAACTATTTTCAAAGGATGAGTGGCAAAAAAAAAAAAAAAAAAAAGAACAGGAAACCGGGAGGAGGGTGCATAAGCAAGAGGGTAAAAAAAAGAATAAGACAGAAAAGGACACATCAAGGTGAATGGGATTTCTAAACCGTTTATCCTGCAAGAAAGCACATGCTTTAATCTGTCTTGAAGCAGATACAGACATATATAGAGTGCCCTTTTGTCTACAAAATGAAACTGCTAAGTAATGTAACCCAACACTGCTGCTTTATTTTACTGGGCCAACCAGTTTGACAAGCGGAGTTCCAAACATCGCTGTTCAAATGGCTTTGCATGATATTATTTAGCTATCGTGGCTTAACTTGGAGAGATGTGTGTGTGGATGTGTGTGTGGATGTGTGTGTGCGCGGGTGACTGTGTGCGCGGGTGACTGTGTGCGCGGGTGGCTGTGTGCGCGGGTGGCTGTGTGCGCGGGTGGCTGTGTGCGCGGGTGGCTGTGTGCGCGGGTGGCTGTGTGCGCGGGTGGCTGTGTGCGCGGGTGACTGTGTGCGCGGGTGACTGTGTGCGCGGGTGACTGTGTGCGCGGGTGACTGTGTGCGCGGGTGTGCGTGGGTGTGCGTGGGTGTGCATATATATATATATATATATATATATATAGATATATATATATATATATATATATAGATATAGATATATATATAGATATATCTATATCTTATTTGGCCACAAACTATAATGAAAGAAAAGTACGAAATGCAGTGCCATTAATCATTTATTTCACATTTATTATTGCCAAATTCTGTTATCCTTTTCTAGCTAAAATTCTCTCTTGCAGAACGAGGGTTAAAGGGTCCCGTGGGATTGGCCCTAGAAACATAATGCAAAGTCTGCACCGTGTGTCAGAGATCTACTCACACCTAAATGCCATTTTGGTCAGATTCTCCCTTACATATGGCAAAATAGGATGTCCATCTAAATCTGGCCATTCATTATACAATTTCCTTTAGATTTACCTTCAACTATGTTGTACAAGGGCCTGCCTGATTGCATACAAATTGTAAGTGTTTATATTTGACCTCATAATATAAGCTTTTGGTAACTCTAAAGGAAAATTGTACAAGAAAATTGTATAATGGATGGCCAGCCTGAGTCAAGCAAATTCTGATAAAATCTCAAACTTGTTCCCAAACTGGGGTCAGAACATAAAGGGAGTCATTTACTAAAACTAGAGTGCAAAATCTGGTGCAACTTTGTAGAGAAACCAATCAGCTTTTAGGTTTTATTTCCAAAGCTTAAAGTGATTGTCAGCCCTGGTTCACACTGGTGCGCTTTTACATGCGATTTGACATGTCAAATCGCATGTCAAATTGGCGGCATTTGCCGGCAATGGCACCGCCCTTACCGATGCGACGCCGCATCTGCGGCACTGCACCGATTTCAAAAAGTAGTTTCTGTACTACTTTTTGCGATTTCGGGCCACGATTTACATGACTGAAATTGCAGCCAAAATCAGGACTGAACTCGCATGGCTTCATTCCCACAGCCCAGTGTGAACCTGGGCTAAAGGACATTTTTTTATTAAAAATAAATAAACATACTTACCTTACAGTGATTTTTCACAGAGCAGCCCCGATCCTCCTCTTCTCGGGTCACCTGCTGGCGCTCTTGGTCCCTCTCCCTTGGTGAGTGAGTGCCCCCATAGAAACCCGCTTTTTGTGGAGGCACTCGTGCATGATCCATGAGAGACAATGGCTTCTGCATGTCAGCCAATCAGGAGGGAGAGACTCGGGTCTCGTGCACATCACTGTATCGAGATCGGACTTGGGTAAATATTAGGGGGGCTGAGGGGGCAGCTGCATCCTAAGGCTGGGTTCACACTGATGCGGCTCGCAGTAGGGGTCCGGTGCGTCCCTATTCTCCATTTCAGGGACGAACCAGGGCCAAATTTTTGCCTGAATTCGGCCCCGAAAACGGAGCCAAAGACAGGACTTCTGTGCAAGCCGCTCTGGAGCCGCCACCGAGATCTGTGTACCGGCTCCATAGAGAGCTGGTCACAATCTTCTCTCATGCAAATTGGATGCGGAGAAACCCATATCCAATTCACACTAGTGTGAATCCACCCTGAAGGTTTTTTACCTTCATGCATAGAATGCATGATGGTAAAAAGCCTTCAGCCTTTACAACCACTTTAATTGAACAAGCTGAAATGCTGATTGGCTACCATACATATCTGCACCAGATTCCAAGCGCACCAGTTTTAGTAAGACTGGGTTCACACATGTGCGGCTGTGGTTTGTAGTCTGGAGTCCTGTGCGTTTTTGTTCACCAGTTCAGGTGCACATTTTTACCTGAATTTGCACCTGAACAGGACCCAAAGACCGCAAAAAAACGCAGCATGGCTGCCCCCACATGTGTGAACCAACCCCATTGAAAGCCAGTCACATTTACATGTTAGGCAAATTGAATGCGGTTAAAAAGGCATCCAATTTGCATATATGTGAACAGAGCCTAAATCTACCCCAAAGTCTCACTTTTTCTAATTACTTAGCCCCCTCCTCCTTGCTACGTTCCTTATTCCTTCATATTATTCCTTCATAATGTTCATAAAGTCAGCACCGTTCTCTGTAGCATTATAGACCTAGTATGTTACATGAGCAGAAGACAATAAAAAAATAAATAAAAAAAACATACGCATCCTGACATAGCCTAAACAGGAATGTTTCTGTAATCCCATTCTTCTCATTTATGGCCAAAGCTGGGCCAACTGACCAGTCCCTAAAGGCCTGTTTACACCTGTGCACATAACACCACAAGTACTGCAGTGCATTACCATTTTTTTTTTGAATAGCACCACAGCACACATGTACATACATCCCAACTTTTCAAATGTCCACTGCGGGACATTCATTCACAACGAATCAGAGTTGTTGAGCGGGGGGGGGGGTGCTGCCGCGGGAACGAAGCTCTTAAGTCACATCGAATCACAGATGTTGAGCGGGGCGGGGTGCTGGCGGGACAGACGTTTTAAGAAGCACGCACGGGTCAGAAGCTTACCTCCTCCTCCTGCTGCCTCCACTCTGGCTCCTCTTCTGTGCGGGAATACTGCCTCTATCGCGGGAATGCGGGAGGTAAGTGGCTGTGCGGGAGAATCCGTGCAGGTTGGGAGGTATGCATGCATGTTGTCGTGCATTAACAAAAATTTGGAACATAGCATCCCTGGTGCCGACCATTCAAAATAGACCAGATACCATTGCAGATCATTCAAAATCAATGGGCTTTTCATCACAATGTACGTAAAGTGCATGGAGCATACAGCAACACACTGGAGCAAATGGGCCCTATAAATGGGTAGCTTTACCTTTTTTATAAACATGGCCAGTCTTTTTGGCTGATTATGATGCATCTTTTTGCACAGAACACATTCCTAGCAACCCCTTATTTCAGGGCAACAAGAACAATCATTGATAACTCATTTGAATAATAGACCTTTTAGCCCAGTCCTCAGTAAGCCAAGGGATAGCTATAGAAATAATCATGCAGGTTTATGAAGGGATCTTTCGTAAGAAAGGTCTTTCAGTGGGTCAGCTGCTATCTTATGTCTACAGCAAGTCTTATGGTAATGATTTTAGGGCAGACCTATTAACAACACACTTGTAAGGAAATGGCACAATGAAAAACGTAGGAGGAGAGGTCAAGTAGTTAATGGTAACCTGTGGAATTAAGACTGAGCAGCTGATAAAAGAATGCATAGGTTAGGGTTATTTTCAGTAAAGACTCCAAAGCAAACAGTAGTTCCAGAGATGGAGACAGCTGTAGGTTTTATATGTGCAAGTTGTATTTATTTTTTCCATAAAAATCACGATTGGACCTGTTTTTGTTGGTCATAGAGTTTACCCTTCCCATTAAAGGACCAGCTTGAAGGATCAGGGCCTGGATCTGCACATACCCTCATGTTTGTATAACTTTAGGTCATTTTGTCATTGCTAATTAATAAATGTAGACTCTGCTTATTATTATTATTATTATTATACAGGATTTATATAGTGCCAACAGTTTGCGCAGTACTTCAAAATAAATCTAAACGGTACAGTTATAATACAATTCAATGCAAGGCGAATCCGAGAGCATTGCTCATTAGAGCTTACGGTCTAAAAGGAACAGTCAAGTGATACAAAAAAGTCATAACTGTAGGGGATGATTAGGTTTTCATCATAAAGTTTTAGGCCTCTTGCACAAAGACATAATAATGTATAAATGTTTATATGCAGGATTTTGTTGGTAGGAAGATCCTAATAAAAAAACACAATAGACCTTGTGTATACATACGTAGACACATGTAGACACATGTAAACGTGCGTATACACGTGTAAACTTCTTTTTCGTCCTCTTCTAGCTGCTAATGTTTCAATTTACTTATATGCGAATTGTGTAAATGACTGTGCTCAAATGTAAAAAAATAAATAAAAATGTTATGTCCGTTACCACAGGTCTGTGTACTAAAGTCCCATAGACCTCTGCTCAGATTCTTAAAAACAAAAATCACTACATAGCTACAAATGCAGTATTTCTTTTGCATGTGTGTAAAAGGCCTAAATGGTCCAGGTTTGTGACAAAATTACTTTACACAGGGGAACAGATAAATACAGAGATATAGTACATACTGTATATCCGAGCTATTTAACCTTGAATTGTCCACTCGTCGTTCCTGAGATTTACTGTACATAGCTCCGTCAGATAGAATAGCCAACTTGAAGACCTACATGCAAGATAATATCACTGCAACCCAATCATGGCCGATCAGAGCTCTCCGTTTCCACTCACTGTTACAGACTTGTGATCCCCAACTCGCAACACAAGAGTCCTTCCATGTAGACAAAGTCGGCAACCAGGTGAGGATGAATAAAATTTTGTTCAAGGAGTACGAGTACACAGGTTTCAAACCAAGCCAACACTAACACATTTCAGCCTATCAAGGCCTTACTCATAGTGAGGACAGTCATCGAGAAAAGATAGCTGGCAACTCCATAGTCCTCAATAAGGATGAGCTCCAGCGTGTTTGCAAAGTCCACGTGCAGAGCCCGCCAGGAAGTCAGCACTGCGCTGCTCTAATCACAGGCAGTGAAACATTTCCCGATCTCTGCAGTCGGGCATCGGGACAATGTCTCACTGCCTGTGATTAACGCAGCGCAGTGCAGACTTCCTGGCGGGCTCTGCACGTGGGCTTTGCAAACACGCCGAAGCTCATCCTTAGTCCTCAAGTATTTTATTTTGCCACACCAGTGAGTACTCACTGGTATGGCAAAATAAAATACTTGAGGACTATGGAGTTGCGAGTTGTCTTTTCTCGATGACTGTCTTCACTATGAGTAAGGCCTTGATAGGCTGAAATGTGTTAGTGTTGGCTTGGTTTCAAACCTGTGTACTCGTACTCCTTGAACAAAATTTTATTCATCCTCACCTGGTTGCCGACATTGTCTACATGGAAGGATTCTTGTGTTGTGAGTCTGTAACAGTGAGTGGAAACAGAGAGCTCTAAATCGGCCATGATTGGGTTGCAGTGATATTATCTTGCATGTAGGTCTTCAAGTTGGCTATTCTATCTGACAGAGCTATGTACAGTAAATCTCAGGAATGAGTGGACAATTCCAGGTTAAATAGCCCCGATAGGTCTGGTCTTTTGGTGGATGGGAGGACACCACTGCTTAGGCACCCAGATTGCGACTTCCAGTCTTTACCTAAACTCCTCTGCTCTGAACGATGCATCATTTTGTTTTAATTACTCATAGTGAAGACCTGATTTTTCTCCACTTCAGTTAAAGTGGATGTAAACCCAATTCATGAAATTTGAGCTGGGCACATATCTGCAGTGTTTTCTTATCTCTCTTCAAAGACCTAAGTCCCAGTGGCTTTCTCCTGGTCCGTTCTTCTGTTATCAGCACGATAATTTCTGACAAGTTCTCCATCAACTGTGATAAAACCAGGCTGAATTTTGTGTCAGGGTGGGTGCTATAAATAGATTAGCAGAGAGCTGGTCTATTCACAGCACAGCAAGTCTCTGCCTATGTGAAAAGTGGTTGCGTGTCTTTCCTCTAATCAGCTGTCTCACAGTGTATGGCAAGAATCCACACCCACAGGTGAATCCTGAAGAGAAAATACTAACAGGATGTGCACTTCCTAAACAGTATATAAAGCTGAAGACAGCAGATAAACATGTAAAAAAACTTATGTAGGAGGATTTGTTTCATACCTGTGTATCATCTGAGGCTGTTCATTTCACTGGGTATATGTGAGGGTTTACATCCACTTTTAGTAATACAAAATAGGTCTTGCTCCCCCCCCAGTCTTTGACGAGACAGTGAAAGACGAGTTCCAGAATGACCAGCTCTTCTCTTCGTCACTCTGCTATCTCCTGCTATCAGCAAAGCACACCTGACTAGCTCTTTTTGCTGCTTCTCCTTTTTCAAGCCTGAGCACTTATGTAAAAGGGGCTGCAAGAGCTTGATACCAAGTCAATTTCAGGTACTTTCACTAGCGGCTTAAAAAAAAATTCACCTAATGATTTTTTTTAATGAACGCATGCATGGTATTTTTTCTGCCTGGAGTACAGCTTTAAAATATTCCTGATTAATATATCACTATACATAACTTTATTACGATGGATAGGCCAATATAAATAAGGCAATATAATACATTGTACACATTAAACATTTTACTTTTCCTTACTAGGTTGAAATATCGTTTTTTAATATCACAAAAGGAGTTGTTCATATTTGAAAGGTCAGTATCACCAAGGTAGATAAACTATAGACTTGTATTCCGATACAGCAGGTACAAGTTCCCATTGAATGAGTTATACATTTACACATATTTTTTTTTTTTTAATGTCTACAAAGAACAAAAAAAAAAAAAAACATTTTTGCTCACTACCCATGGGAACTGCCAAGACCAAGTTCTATGAAGCAGGAAAAGAATGTCTGGGAAAGCTGCCAAAATGCTCTCATCATAAAATACTCTTCCCCTGGTTTTAAAAGGTTAAAGTGTAACTAATTTGAAAGGACAAAAATACCATGTATTTATTTTCTATTTTTGTCTCCTACTCTTGCCAATACCTGGTGTTTAAAGCAGCACTTTTTTTTATGAAGAAGCTATTTTTGTAATCAGCCCTGCTGCTTCTGAAAAGAGCAGACTTTACTACTTCTAGGAGTCTATATAGCAGCTGTGTATGTCTGGACATAAAAAAAAAAGCCTCAGTACTTCTTTGCAAAGAATGCAAAGTTCTCCCATGTTTTTTCTTTTCAAGAAAGCTGCAAGTACAGAAACATACCGTATGATCTGCCAGAAATTCCGGGAGCTCCTATTTTTAGCTCCAGCGCTTGACCGCACGGTCTCTGCTGCACTGAAATCCTAAGCAATGTTGTCAGCTCTACCAAAGTTTCCCTTCTGGACTACAAAACACCCCCCTTATGTTATATAGATGAGGAGATGGGGAGCACAGTGGTGTAGTGGTTAGCACTTTCACCTAGCAGCAAAAGGGTCGCTGGTTCGAATCCGACACCATCTGCCTGGAGTTTGCATGTTCTCCCTGTGTCTGTGCGAGTTTCCTCCGGGTACTCCGGTTTCCTCCCACCCTCCAAAGACATGCTGGTAGGTTAATTGGATCTTGTCCAAATTGGCCCAGTATATACGTGTACATATAGGTGTACGAATGTGTGTACGAGGTTAATGACTACACCAGCCAAGCAGACACTGGCTGCAAAAAGTGCCTTGAGGCGATTCAGTTCGCATTTGTAGCGCTATACAAGCCATTGATTCATGTTCAGTAGTCCAGCTGGGGAGAACTAGGGAGGACGGACAATACTGCTTTGGATTTCAGTTTGTTTGTCAGCACAAATCGGTGGTTAGGGGCTCACTGGGTTTCTGGCAGGATCAGCAGGTATTTTTCTGTACTTGCAGCATTTGTAAACATGAAAAAAAAAAAAAAAAAAGGAATTATGTTTTTTTTTTGCCTTGACATATACTTGAAAGATTTATTACAAACGTCCCAGTCACAATTGAGCATTTTGTAGCGCAAAGCTCCAAAACACTCAACCTACAGAATCCCATGTATTTTAATGGTGGCTGTTCACATATGAGTGCTCAGGCACCTGACACTCGACCCCTGATGTTTTAAAACAGTGGCTGTCAACTTGCTAACGTGGGCCTCAACTTCAAGCCCTGACATCACTAATGGGCCACACATTATGTTCAATATATGTAAAGCTTTAAAGGACTGTCAGAAACTGTAGACACAATGGAGCAAATGAGGGCCAGAGATTTTAGAAATGCTACATTTTTTGGCTGGGGATATGCTGCAGAAGACACAACGAAACGTAATGCTATTACCCTAATCATTGTTCCCACCACAGACTGCGGAGGTCCAAAAGGGCCCAAAGATACCAAAGGGCCTCATGGTTGGGCACCAGGGCCCTAAAGGCTACATGAACTACTTGTAAGGCAGCACTGGGCATATTTAGTTTAACAGGGGTGAATAGAATGCCTGAAAGTGTTATAATTAAGCCCCAATTTTAGCCTAATGCCGTGTACACACGCCCGTTTTTCATGACGAGAAAAATGCAATTTTTTAATTTGGTCATTAAAAACGATCGTGTGTGGGCTCCAGAGCATTTTTCACAACGTGAAAAATGGCCATTAAAAATTTGGAACATGCTCTAATTTTTCTCAGCGTTTTTCACGTCGTTGTTCTTCTCGTCATGAAAAATGGCCGTGTGTAGGCTTTAACGACGTGAAAAAAACCTGCATGCTCAGAAGCAAGTGTAGAGACGGGAGCGCTCGTTCTGGTAAAACTAGCGTTCGTAATGGAGATAGCACATTCGTCACTCTGTAACGGACTGAAGAGCACGAGGCTGAAAAGCGCGAATCGTCTCTCACCAAACTTTACTAACACAAGGATCAGCAAAAGCAGCCCAAAGGGTGGCGCCATCCAAATGGAACTTCCCCTTTATAGTGCCGTCGTACGTCACCGCGCTTTGCTCAAGCACTTTTTTTTCATGATTGTGTGTAGGCAAGGCAGGCTTGAGAAGAATCACGTCGATGACATTAAAAACGGCCGTGTGTACGCGGCATAAGGCTGGTTTCACATGGGCGGTTCCAATCAGGTTCGCCTGTTTTTCAGGTAGACCTCATCAGACCAGCCATTGTTCTCTATAGAGCAGCAAATGTCAGTGGGCATGTGTCCGCTGACACCTACCGGCATCCAATCCTGTCTGCCAAAAACAGACAGATGGGTGATCAGATGACCGCCTGTCAGTTTCCATTTGATCACCCCATAGAGAATTGCATAGAGGAGTGGACACGGTCTTGTCATCCACCTACTCAGCGGAGCGATATCCTGCTGAACAGGCAGCTGCGCATTATGGAGTACACCTCATGTGAAAGGGGCTTTTGGCTTCATTCACACGTGACTTGTAGAGCATAAATGAGCCAACTGTTTACGGCTAGAGCTGTGTGCAGGCAGCCTATACTGTTGAGTGAGAATGCAACGGCGGTATGGACACAGCTACACGTCCTAATTTGGCAGGGGCAAATGCTGGGCCCCAAACCCTCATGGTCTGCAACTTGGGTCTTGCAGTCGCCCCTTGTGCTTGTCAGATTAGATTGTGTGTCCATTCAGCTGCTACATTCTAATTCAGTACCATAGGCTGCCTGCATGCGGCTCCAGCCACATGAACGGCTCATTCACATGGTATGGACCACACTATCTGAATGAAATCGTATAGCTTGTGCTTACAAAGTTTTTCTATATTGTCTTCCCCTGCAACCAAAGGAACTCACCAAACAAAACTCTGAAAACTCCATACAGTATTGTTTCTTAGGGAGCAAGTGAAGACGACATAGAAAACCCATAGATAGTCTGAGAGGTAAACCACTTCTGTACAACAGTACCAATACATCACAGGACTAAAATAATTCTTCTGGAATTATCAGGAGCCTGCAACTCTTTAGTCCTCTATCCCCTGATATTCGGCCATCTGAATGTAGCATAAGTGACCTTATCAATCCTCTTGCTATCCCATTTAACGGTACCTGTGCATAGAGGCTGTTGCAAGTCCTTTTTTCTTCCCTATCCCATACTACAGCTCTCTAGCCATCCCTATATTGCTGTTGTGAATTAAAAACGTTAAATTCAACTTCCTCCTCCACCCCTCCTTTTTGAATGAAAATGCTCCTTTTATTCTACAAAAATAATAGTTCCAGCCAATTGTAAAACAAGGGATGAGGTCATTGTATCCAGACAGCCTGTGTAAGAGCCAACTTTACTTGTAAAAGTCTTATTTCTGCTCAAAGTTTTCATAACCCTAAGGGCTCATATACAACCTGTTCATTGAGCTGTTGCCAAGACTGCTTAGATCAACGCAGGTTCAATGAAGGGCACATAGAAAACAATGGTTTTCCTATCGGTCTTGTTTACAACATACATGTGCGGTGGGGTGTGCTGCGTAAAAATGCTACATTATTACATAGAGAGATTCATATTACCAGATGCCTCACCACACCGTGTGGTACATAAGGTTGAATGAAGTGAATGAAAATGTAAACAGTGCGATGATTTCTAACACCACATTGCACTGACCCTGCATAAAGTACACAAGCATTTTAGCATGCAGGCTGGTGTGAATGAGCCCCAAGGCTTCTACAGATCATGTCATTTTCTTTCCTTCCACCTTGGGTGGAAGGAAAGAATATTGCTGGATTCCCCCATCGTAAAGGCACATACACAGTACACACGATAGGACTTTTTGACAACAACGGTCCGATAAACGTGTCTTAGACAATCTGACAATTGTTTTCGGTTTTTCAACGGACAAATGTTCGCTGTGCATGCTCTCAAACTTTCCGGCAACAAATGTCCGACGGAGGATCATCCGATCGTGTGTACACAAGTCCATCGGACTAAAGTCCAAAGTACAAACCCGCATGCTCAGAACCAATGCTAAACATCAGACAACAATAGCAGAAGTTGCCAAAGGGTGGCGGTAAAGAGCTGAAAAACCACGTGATTTGGTGAATGTTGGCTGAAAAAGTTCTGCCGTGTGTATGCCTACCAAGTTCAGGGCCAACGCCCCTTCGGACTAAAATCCTCGGAAAAGTCAGATGGAATTCCGATCATGTGTATGAGGCTTTACAGTCAGTGTTGATGGAGGAATCCCTCTTGCAGCGCTATTGTATTCTGCCAGCGGGGAGCCTTCCCTGCCGACAGAACACAATGATTAGTATTTGCTGGCTATATCTGGCCGCACTAATCGTTCAGGGAAAAACATTACAGGCTGGTTGTACACAAGTCAATCGACAGTTCAACTTGTGTACAACCAGGGTGCCCATACATGGATCAAAATTCAATCCATGTATTGGCAGCTCAAAGCTGAAGACAGTTCTATAGCAGTCTATAGAAAACTAAAGTGTAGGCACGGCCATCGCACAGATGTTTTTGTCATTCACCAAATGGAAGTATGCATTTGGTGAGGGTGGCTAATTTAGCCCGATGTCCTCCGGCACCCGCCAATTGTTAGGCGGAGTGCCAGAACTGCAATCTATGTAAACAAGGCAGATCTAACGGTTATGCACTAGACCCGGGAGAATCCGTTGGTTGATGAAATGACTAATGCTGTTATGTTATAAATGGGTCATGAGCGCTGGTTGGTGTTTGGGGTTCGGGGGGTAAAATAAATGTTATATATGCATTGTATCCTGTTATTGCTTAAATAGTATGCACCCCTGACATGATATGGTATATACCTGTACTGTTCTGTTTCGTTCGCTGCAATGATTGTATCGTTTGAGCAATCAATAAACAAGTTTTGATTAAAAAAGAAAAACAAGGCAGATCACCGTAATCACAGGAGGGAAGGGATGGAATTTATGATCCTGCAAAGCAGGGAATAAATTCCATCTCTTCCCCTTATAAAAACACCTCACACAGTATAGTAAAACACTGGCTAGGCACATAGTTAACCCTTTGATTGCCTCTGATGTTAACCCCTTCCCAGTCAGTGTCATTAGTACAGTGACGGTGCATTTTTTTTTTAGCACTGATCACTGTATTGGTGTCACTGGTCCCCAAAAAGTGTCAGTGTCGGAATGTCTGCCGCAATATCGCAGTCCTGCTATAAGCCGCCGATTTCCGCTATTACCAGTAAAATAATCCCGTAATAAAAATATCCCATATTTACTCTTCCAAGGCTCAAGTTGTTAAAGTGACATTAAATTGGAATTTTTTCATATAACCGTCGAGAATAATAATAATCTAACTTACTGGAAAATTATGATCTTCAGGACCAAGCTCTGTGGGCGGAGTGAAACACGTTGGGGGCGTGGTCTGGTTGGAGCCTGGGCTGAGGCTCTCATACGCCACCTTATGGGATTTTGCAGAGATATGCAACTTCCAGGACCTTTCCCTACGTTATATCATTATTATCCGTTTTATGGAAAACTTTAGACTGTAATGTCACTTTAAGTCCGGGAAAGGTGGCAAAAAGTATAAGTGCGCTTTTGTTTTAAAGTGCGCTTATCCTTTAACAAGGATTTCTAATTCTTTAAAAGCATTTGTTTTCCTGCAATACATATGGTCAGCACATAAAAAACAAACATCTGGACAAAATAAGCAAAGCCCAAACCATGCCAAAGGATTATGGGAACACAGACATTAAAAATGGTGTAGGATAACTGCCAGCAATACGATTTACAGAAGACCCTCTTCCAAGAACGCAACATAGGCAAATACACACGAAGACGCTACTTGACTTTTCTTTTTTATTTGCTTTAGCCATGTTTGTCCCCACTTGGCAAGCATAGAAAAACATATGTTTACATTCGCGAATATAAAACAGAACACCCAGTTTTCTACATTTGCTCCTTTGATGAACTTACAAGCTTTTGACATACGATCGTCTCACTAGTGCAATTGAAGTTTTGCCCGGGGGATCGGCTTTCAAAGGTGTTTAAGAAAGATATTAACAAAAGGATGTACGTTCACTATTTACAACACGAGTAAACCAGCAACCAGGAATGAAATCCTGGAAAGATGCAAGCATGTCAAAAAAGAATCCTGGGAAGAAAAACGTTTTCTTTTAGATTTGGAGAGATTAGAGAGGGGTAAAATCCCTATCGGGTTATTTTTGCTGTGCGTTTCTGGAGGGAGATTTCCCTTCACTACCTATTCTAGAAATTAAAGAAAATCTCCTCAAAGTGAGGTGAATTTGTTTCTGAAATATTTGTCCCCAGGGGAAGATTCCCCTTGATTCTTGCTCTCATGACAACTGTATTATTATTGGAATTTGCTTTACTTGCTTTTTTTGTCTTGATGGCCCCTCTGGTATTATTTAAAAAAATATTATATACATCACCTTTTCTTTTTTTTATTTCCCCTCACCTTCTATTTTTTTGTGGCAATGGTGACCTCTTTGGTATTTAACCACTTCAATACTGGGCACTTTCACCCCCTTCCTGCCCAGACCAATTTTCAGCTTTCAGTGCTGTTGCGCTTTGACAACTGTGTGGTCACGCAATACTGTACACGTATGACGACATTTTATCTTTTTTTTTCTTTTGGTGGCATTTAATCACCAATTGGTTTTTCGTTTTTGCTAAACATATGATAAGACCAAAAAAATTGAAAACCCTGGTTCTCTTTGTTTCTGTTATAAAATGTAGCAAAAAAGTTTATCTTCTTCACTGATGTGCGCTGATGAGGCTGCACTGATGGGTGGCACTGATGATCAGTGCCCTGTAAACGATGTGCTGACAGCCTTGCTGATTAACTGCTCTCCTTTCCTCACACAGACAATGCGTGGGAGGAAAGGAATGCAGATAGCCGGCAAGTCTGTTTACATGTGATCAGTCATCCATGTCCATATGATTGGACACAGCTGATCACATGGTAAAGGGCTGTAATTGGCCGTTTACCCCGATCTGTGATTAGCTGCGTCTGAAGGACACATCTACTAAAGGTTTTGTACTGCTGTGCAGCCAGTCCTATGATCCAGTCACCCCTGCCAACCACACAACCCAGGTTGGTGCTCCACTGTTTAAAAGGAAATCTTTTATACCAGGCAAGGGGAGTATGAACATTTTTTTTTGCCCAGTGAAAGAACTTGACATAGGTGATACACAGATATGAAAAAATTCTCCTACATACAGTAAATTGCACCTGTTTATCTGCAGCCTTCTCATCGCTACAGCCGTCTAAAACACACAGATCAAAGTCTTTATCTCAGCAGTAGAAGGCAGGGGACGGGGATCTGGCATCACACACACTGCACAGCTAAAGCACAGTGCTCAGTGTAATCTGAGTGCAGAGAATGGACACACCCCCTCTACACAGAACAAATGGTGAAACATACATAGTTAAAGATGGGGGAGGGAGGATGTGTCCTCACCCGGGATGCTGTGGAGTCAGCATAGACCATTATTAATGACTCGTGTATATATCAAAACTCTGCTTTGTATTGAGGCTGGTACATGCTAAAGAAGTATATGCTTTATTAATTTTTCATGTTGGAAGTTTACAACCACCTTATCCCTTTTCTAGGCCAAATAGTGTCAACATCTACTTTACAAATGATAATGAAGATCTGCCAGCACAGTACAGCCAGGATTAATAGTGGTAAGCATAACTCCCCAGCACCCTCAACATTACATAGAAGGGTAAAGCTAGGTGCGACTTTCCAGCAAGTAAAGCAGCAATGTTTAACCTATTTACTGCCACTGATGGATGGCATATGTTGACAGCAGGGGGGGGGGGGGGTTTACACACACACACACTCCTGCCTGCTACACTTGACTGCCGTCTGTCAGATGTGAAATATAAAGTTTACTGAAGAGAAAAAAAAAAGTACACTCAAGCACTTAAAGTGGTTGTAAACCCTTACAGACCACTTAGACCTACAGGTAAGCCTAGATTAAGGCTTACCTGTAGGTGCAAGAAATATCTCCTTAACCTACACGGTTAAAAATATATTTTCCAAAAAACAGGCACCGCTAATTAAGGACTATCATGCCGTCACTGCCGGCGCGCATGCGCAGGAGCGACGTCATCGCTGCTCCGGCCAGATACAGCGCCGGAGCAGCAATACCCGGAAGTCACTCCGGGTATCATGGCAGCGATGGAGGAGGTGAACGAGGGTCGCTGCGGGGGCTTTGATCTCAGGTAAGTACCATATATATTCGAGTATAAATGGAAAAAACGACAAGGTAAAACCGCGCGGCCAATGGAGCAAAAGGTGGCTGCCTGCACAATATACTGTATGTTAAACTAAGTGGATATTGGGGAAAGTGCGGCGTTCAAATTGAAAATATAATCCTGAAATATATATACATAAAAACCTCAGTGAAAAAGCAAATATCAACAATGCAATACATATCACAGTGATAACAATTACTGAATAGAAACTAGCATACTTGTGTGTGCAACCAATATGCTTGAAGGCCGGTACACAATGATCGGCATGCGATATCAAAAATTTTACAAAAAAATGTATTGGTTGAAAGCAAAACAGCAAATAAAATCCAAATACACCATCTGTGGAGTGGGTGGACACAATAGTGATATTGGTGCACGTTAAAGAAAGAGTCCGGTACAGTGATACATATAAATCCAAGTGTTCCAAAATGAATCGGGTAAAAATAGATGTTGTCTGCAGACTATCCACAACCTTATAAGTCTAAGGCTTACCAGATGGGATGGACCCAACGGAGCGTATGCCCAGTGGATCAGACAAGCTTGGTGGTGTAACATACCGAAAGGGAGATGCAGCAGGTACAGCTTCCAATGGGAACCGGGAAATCACAACAAGGAGTGAGGATCCACCATGGAGATAGTCAGCAGCACTTCACACAAAACCTCATCCCAAGATGTATATGATGTTGTAAGGAAAAGAAAGAGGCCACATAGTGTAATTCAATATAAAACGGTGAACATTTATTTAAAATAATATAAAATCGTCACTCACATTTGAAGAGACAAGTAAAAGCATGCAAGATCATAAATGACGCAGTGGCATCAGCAGAGCCCTTCCCAACGCGTTTCCCTAGCCTTATTAGGACGAAACGCGTCTGGAAGGGCTCTGCTGATGCCACTGCGTCATTTATGATCTTGCATGCTTTTACTTGTCTCTTCAAATGTGAGTGACTAGGCTTGTGCACAACGGAAAAATTCGGTTAGTTTCGGTTCGTTTCTTTTCGGTCCTGTTGATTCGTAATCATTCGTAATTTTGCTAGACGGGATTTTTCGTGTTCGGACTAATTCGTATTTTCGCAAGCGACATTTTTCGTTGAATTTTTAGTTGATTTATAATTCGTACTTTCGGTAGAGTACATTGTTTTTCGTTGATTCTGGACACAACTCCTACTTTCGTAACTTTTTTTGGGTTCGTTGATTCGTAATTTTCTGTGTCTCACTCACGACGACGCTGCCTATTATGCCTAATGTACTTCGAATGGATTTGTACTTTTCTAAATACATAGCGGTTATTTGTAACGATTCGAAATCTCGTATTTTACTTTAGTTTTTTACATGCGGCTATAGCCTCCGCCCCTGTACACCATTTTGAGAGGGTTCAGCACGGTGAGGGAGAAGCAGAGAGCAGAGCAGAGTGTTATTGTGCTTCGAATGGATTCGAAATCTCGTATTTTACTTTCGTTTTTTACATGCGGCTATAGCCTCCGCCCCTGTACACCATTTTGAGAGGGAGTTCAGCACGGTGTGGGAGAAGCAGAGAGCAGAGCAGAGTGAGTGTTATTGTGCTTCGTATGGATTCGTACATTCGTAACTTTTTCATAACGAATTATGCCGAAGACATTCGGGCATTCGCTATTTGCGGTATAATTTATTTCGGATTCGGTCTTATTCGTAATTGCTTTGTTCGGAAATTCGAATGCTTCCGAATGTCCGAAAGTTGCTAAATTCGGACGAATTTCGATTCGTTACGAAACGAATTGCACAAGCCTATGAGTGACCATTTTATATTATTTTAAATAAATGTTCACCGTTTTATATTGAATTACACTATGTGGCCCCTTTCTTTTCCTTACAACATCATATACATCTTGGGATGAGGTTTTGTGTGAAGTACTGCTGACTATCTCCATGGTGGATCCTCACTCCTTGTTGTGATTTCCCGGTTCCCATTGGAAGCTGTACCTGTTGCATCTCCCTTTCGGTGTGTTACACCACCAAGCTTGTCTGACCCACTGGGCATACGCTCCGTTGGGTCCATCCCATCTGGTAAGCCTTAGACTTACAAGGTTGTGGATAGTCTGCAGACAACATCTATTTTTACCCGATTCATTTTGGAACACTTGGATTTATATGTATCACCGTACCGGACTCTTTCTTTAACGTGCACCAATATCACTATTGTGTCCACCCACTCCACAGATGGTGTATTTGGATTTTATTTGTTTTGTTATATATTATATAATTATTGCTTAAGATATATTATATATATTTAATTTTTTTGCCATGTGAATGGGAATATGTAAAATATAAAAGTAGATGTTATCCAAATTTGGCAACAAAAGTGGAAATACACCAAGTATTTTCTTCAGGCTTGTTTTTGAAACAAATACACAAGATCAAATAGATGCATTGTTGTTGTGCTTCTGTAAAATGTAGAAAAAGTTGCAGGGTTATAAAAAAAAGAAAAAGAAAAGAAATCTAGCATACACCGTGGATTAGAGGATGTTGTAGAGGGATAAAATTAGAAACTATTTTGTTATGGTGAAATTCATTAAAGACTGAACACGGTCTTGGTTATACTTTTGTCGCTTTATGTGTCTTTTGTATCGCCTTAGTGCATTGTATTTCTCAAAGAAACTGTTGTGTCCCTGCATCTTGTGCAGTATCTCTTTCCACATTTGTTTGTCTAGAGGGAAATGCAAGTCTCCAAGGCCCTGTAAGCAGACACAGGCCACTGTCTGATCTGTAGATAGGATGAATGGATTAGGAGAGAGCCAAGCCAGCTGTTGCTAGCTTTATCAGAAAACAGCCCTGACAGATGGGTGCCCATTTAAAAAGCCTCCTGTTATAAAAAGCAATGCCTGGTGCAGGCCTATGTTCACCATGGCATTTACCAAACCATGGCACCACTTGTCCATATCATAATAATATACCGCCACTGAGCCAGGCACACACATCCCTTTCATGTATGTCAGATTTTTTTTTTCTCACACGTTGATTTGTAAATTCTTCATTTGAATTACAAATCTATAAATGACCATTTAAAATAATAATCAGCAATCACTCCATGACTGCATGCATCAGATGTCAACATTTGTTTTATTTATACAGAACCATTAAACTCTGCACAAAAGGGAGTGTAAAAGTGTACTTGGGAGAGCTGCCAAGGATTCATATAGGCACACAAGATCATAAACACATACATGGTTCAATTTCTTTCAATCTCAGAATTGATGAAAGTATATATATATATATGTATATATAAATAAATTGCAAAACCACACTGTTAGCAGTTATTTTCAAATCATTGAGGTGTGCTGAATTTTGAGCCCCCATTTACATCTGTGCCATTTAAAGTGCGTATCCTGAAGCTCTTCAACACTCATTAAGGCTCACATTATATTTGATGCTGTCCATTCACACCTGAGCATCATGTCATGTGCAGCTCGTCACTCGAAGCTCAACAAAGTACATGAGCTTCTTTTGAATTGTGCATTTTGGACCCCTATAGACTTTAATAGGAGTTCCTGAAAATTGTGCATAACTTTTTTGGAGAGACATCTTGCCTCTCCTCCTGCTTAGCAGCGCTAAAGACCGTTTGTGTACAAATGCGGCAAAAAATATTCATGCTCAAGTGTGGATGGGGTTTAATGATGTATAAGTAGATTTTTGCAATTCATTTACACAGCTTAGCAAACGTCATGTTAACAGGAACACCTCTAAATGAGAAATAAACAAAGAGAAAGAGAAAAAGAGAGAGAAAGAGAAAAAGAGAGAGAAAGAGAAAAAGAGAGAAAAAGAGAAAAAGAGAGAAAAAGAGAGAAAAAGAGAAAAAGAGAAAAAGAGAAAAATGCAGAAAAAAAAAAGGAAAGAAAGAGACGGAAGGAGAAAAAGAGAGGGACAGGGGGAAAGAAAAAGAGAGAAGAAAGAGAGAAACAGAAAAAAGAAAAAAAAAAGTGGGAGAAAAAAAGTGAGCAAGTAAAAAAAAAGAAAAGGAAAGAAAGAGAAGGAAGGAAAGAGGGAAAGAGAAAAGAGGGAAAGAGAAAAGAGGAAAAAAGAGAAAAGAGGAAAAGAGAGACGGAAGGAAAGAGAGACGGAAGGAAAGAGAGACGGAAGGAAAGAGAGACGGAAGGAAAGAGAGACGGAAGGAAAGAGAGACGGAAGGAAAGAGAGACGGAAGGAAAGAGAGACGGAAGGAAAGAGAGACGGAAGGAAAGAGAGACGGAAGGAAAGAGAGACGGAAGGAAAGAGAGACGGAAGGAAAGAGAGACGGAAGGAAAGAGAAAGAAAGAGGGAAAGAAAAGGAGAAAATAGGAAATGAGAAAGAAAGAAAGAGGGAAAGAAAAAGAAAGAAAGAGGGAAAGAAAAAGAAAGAAAGAGGGAAAGAAAAAGAAAGAGGGAAAGAAAAAGAAAGAGGGAAAGAAAAAGAAAGAGGGAAAGAGAAAGAAAGAAAGAGGGAAAGAGAAAGAAAGAAAGAGGGAAAGAAAAAGAAAGAGGGAAAGAAAAAGAAAGAGGGAAAGAAAAAGAAAGAAAGAGGGAAAGAGAAAGAAAGAAAAAAAAAGAGGGAGAAAGAAAGAAAAAGAAAGAAAAAAAAGAGGGAGAAAGAAAGAAAGAAAAAAAAAGAGGGAGAAAGCAAGAAAAATAAAGAAAAAGAGGGAAAGAGAAAGAAAGAGGGAAAGAGAAAGAAAGAGGGAAAGAAAAAGAAAGAAAGAGGGAAAGAAAAAGAAAAAAAAGAGGGAAAGAAAAAGAAAAAAAAGAGGGAGAAAGAAAGAAAAAGAAAGAAAAAAAAGAGGGAGAAAGAAAGAAAGAAAGAAAAGAAAAAAAGAGGGAGAAAAAGAAAAAAAAGAGGGAGAAAGCAAGAAAAATAAAGAAAAAGGAGGGAAAGAGAAAGAAAGAGGGAAAGAGAAAGAAAAAGAAAGAAAGAGGGAAAGAAAAAGAAAAAAAAGAGGGAAAGAGAAAGAAAAAAAAGGAGGGAGAGAAAGAAAGAAAAAAAAGAGGGAGAAAGAAAGAAAAAGAAAGAAAGGAAAAAAAGAGGGAGAAAAAGAAAAAAAAAGAGGGAGAAAGCAAGAAAAAGAAAGAAAAAGAGGGAAAGAAAAAGAAAGAGAGGGAAAGAGAAAGAAAAAGAAAGAAAGAGGGAACGAAAAAGAAAAAAAAGAGGGAAAGAGAAAGAAAGAAAAAAAGAGGGGGAAAGAAAGAAAAAGAAAGAAAAAAAAGAGGGAGAAAGAAAGAAAAAGAAAAAAAGAGGGAGAAAAAGAAAAAGAGGGAGAAAGAAAGAAAAAGAAAGAAAAAAAAGAGGGAGAAAGAAAGAAAAAGAAAGAAAAAAAAAAGAGGGAGAAAAAGAAAAAAAGAGAGGGAGAAAGCAAGAAAAAGAAAGAAAAAAAGAGGGAACGAGAAAGAAAGAGGGAACGAGAAAGAAAGAGGGAAAGAGAAAGAAAGAGGGAAAGAGAAAGAAAGAGGGAAAGAGAAAGAAAGAGGAAAAGAGAAAGAGAGAAGGAAGGACAGAGAAGGAAGAGCGAGAAAAAAATAAAGAAAAAGAGAAAAAGAATGAAAGAGAAAAAGAATGAAAGAGAAGAATGAAAGAGAAAAAGAATGAAAGAGAAAAAGAATGAAAGAGAAAAAAAGGAAAAGAAACAAAAACAAAATATATTTTTTATGTAAACTAGTGATGTCACCGATGACTACATAAAACACACACAGTAAGCCATGGTAAGCCCATTATTCACTTACAAATATTCATCACCACCACTTACTTTTACCATTTCCTCCTTCCAGCAGCAGGCTGCAATGTACTCACAGGGGTCCAGGCAGGTAAGTCCTTATTCCATACAGCAGTAGGAGCTTTTCTTCCCTCTATGCCATGACAGCAATATATTTTGCACACAAGTACCCAAACAAGCATGTGTTGCCAACAGGATCTCCAGCTGTTTCATTATTCATTGTGGACGGGGTAACCCAAGACTTCTCTGCGGCCCGCCTACCTGTATCATTAGCAGCATCCCACAGCACTCCAGGCTAGCTCAGGGCTCCCCTCCTTTGTTCTGTGAATGGCTTCTGAGCTTTGAATGAGTGCTGGGAGCACAGACATAAACACTATGATATCAGGCCTGGAAGACCTAGCCAGAAGCTACCTCCTAATGCTTTATTTTCTTTTTTTGGCCAACATCCCTTTCTCCTTTCAGCAGTTTTAAACTCCTCCTTTGCCAATCCCCCCATTAATATACAAGGAGTGTGCAGGCTTTTTGTTTGCATGGGGAATAGGGGGAGCAGAACAATACATAAGGCTATAAGCCAGAGGTCTACATGACAAGCTGTTTGCTAACACACCCCATGCATGCCCACCCTGTGTTGAACTTTTGCTGACATTAGTTCCTTACAACAATTTCATCATTCTGCCAAATCTAAACCTCCCAAAACTCATGCAGACAGCATGCCAAACAAACTGTCTAAAACACAATCTGCTTTATTGAAAGCTTGACACAAATCACAAGTGTGTGTCAGAGGGAAGGAGATACAACCATGCAAAAAGCCAGACACACAACAGGTTACAGTTTTTTCTTCCTTGCTTTGATAGTCTGCCAGTCACATGTATCACCAATGTGTCTTTACGTTTATCTAAAAGTGGAAAACAATCAAGTGTCTCAAACAATCGCTTAATAAATGAAATGCATTAGTAAAAAAAAAAAATCTGTTTAGGTATAGTGGTTTAATAAAAGGCCACAGAGTGCAAGCACAAGTTGGCTCTGTAAATAGAATAAATGGATGTTTATATGTAACACTGCGCTGGACAGCAGGATGTACAAACAGTGCGTAAATCTGAATATTTACAGCTTATTGTCACTTTCATTAAAAAAAAAAAATAATCCAACCTTTGGCAAGTAGGGAATTCACATCCATAAAAAAAAAAAAAACACTAATCACTTTTTTAAATAATTTATAACATTTTAAGGTGCTTAAGCAAACGTGCAAACATCAAAAACATGCGCTGCTGCGTGCACATACGATATATGTTAGGATATATACATGTGTTAAATGGTCCTTAGTTGGGGCTCATGCACGCAGGCCCAATTTATCCATAATGCATATATTTAAGGATCTGAACTGTATATGATGCTATGGACCCAGCTTTATAATCTAGAGTTGTGTATAAAAAAAGAAAAAAAAGAAAATCTGCTTCCATGGTCAGGTGTATGGACCATATTTAATGCTGTAATGCTCGTTCATACTAAAGTTTACATGCATACAGCATTTAGAGTAAATGTACTCTATTGGCCCTAAATAGCCATATACATTAGAGCAACCTAGGACACAAAAACTGTCTGCTTCTTAGCAACCTAGGACACTGGGCAGCAGGAGCCATATGTATCTTTGCAACAAAGGATGGTAGGAGGGCAGGACCTGCCTGTATCCTAGCAACCAAAGAAAATTAGATGGCAGGACCCGCCCCTGTCCTAGCAACCTACGACAATAGGCAGCATAAGCCTCCTGCATCCTAGCAACCAAGTGCACTATGAAGCAGGGGATGTCTGATTCCCATTAACCCTAGGCAGCATTAGCCACTTGTATCCTAGCAAGCAATGACAGTAGGCACCAGGAGCCACCTGTGTCCTAGCAACCTATGACGCTAAGCAGCAGCCCCCTGCATCCCAGTAACGAACTCTAGGTGGCAATGGCTTCCTGAGCCCTAGCAACCAATGATGCTCGATGGCAGGAGCCACCTATGTCCTAGCAAATAAGGAACATTTGTGCTGTACATTGTACACATGTAATGTTGGCACAAACGTTACAAGTGTACAATGTACAAACAAGATTTTACAGAGGGTCTTGCTGCCAGCAAGACCCTCTGTAAAATCATGCGCCCTTGTGCATGAGCCTGAATGTGTGCCAATAATCTCTTAAACTATTATGGCCCATTCAGACCTGTGTGTTGCAGCAACGTACATTAGAATTCATGTTTTCAACACAACTGGCCAACTTCAGTGTGTTGCGGTGTCATTCAACAGTTACCCCTTGTGTGAACCAAACAGAGCACTGTACCCAGTACTGCAATGCTAAAGCGCCAACTACATCACTGTGGCACCAATCCAGATCTAGCATACGTTTAAGAGATTAGTGTTGCAATAATTTACATATTATATATGGGCCTTAAATTTAGTGTTAAATTCTGATAAAAATAACACCAGCAATAATAATCATAGCATTGGAAGCACAGAGGAGTAGGAAAATTGGATTAGCGGTTCACAAATCTTTTAACACCTACTGTAGTCACATCTTATGAAAAGGAAGCGTTTACAGGCAAAATCTTACTGTTATTTAGCATGACCTTAATGTATCACTGTTTAGATTCCAAGCTATTCATGAAGCATAATGACTCAATGCATGCTTAAGGCAAATGGTTTTTTTTCTTGACACTGTCAGCTCAAATAAGTAATTTTCTCTTATATTCAGGCATTTTTAAGTGTTTTTTTTCCCCCGTTACAGAAATATGCATCTACACGTGTGGTAAAGACTATTCATTGTTATGTATGGCCTCAGAGGATCTAACCCAAGCAAAAGCATATCAGACACATGCTTGGGGAATTTCTCCAATTATAACGTAATATTTGCTATGACCCATTGTTGTATTATTTCTACAGCCTATATACTGAATGATACACTTGGTGGACTGTATCATTTATTATATTCCTATATTATAAGGTATCTATTACATATTACACAGGACAATTTGTACAGCATTTTGGTAATATAGCATCCAGCAGAACACAACAAAAATAACTTAAAAAAAAAAAAAGAAGATGGAGAGAATGCGGGATACATAGCTCACATAGCAGCCCTAGGGGAGACAACTATTCTGCATGAACACTTAAGGCCGATACACACGATCGGATTTTATGATGGGAATGGCACTGTGTGTAGCAGTCCAATTATTTTTTACCTCTGCTCCTGAGGAAGTGACATACGCAAAACATGTTGAGCTTTATGTGAATGGATGATGGCAAACCGTGGACAACTATACTTGTATTATTGATCCAGAGAGTGTGTATTCTTACTACAGTGAGAGGCCACCACCACAACCGACATAAGGGTGCAGGATGCTATCTTTTTACTGTGCACTAATAAAGTTTGTTCGAATATTTAACATATTAATGTTGTGCCTAGAAAGTCCATGGACTGCGGTACAATTTACGTTGTGCCCTGATCGATCTAAATTAAGGACGGGGCAGCCCAGATCCTCCTCTTCTCGGGTGCCTCTTTTGTGCTCCTGGCCCCTCCCTCCTGTTGAGTGCAGCTTGCTATGGGGGCACCCAAGCCGAGCTGCAGCTCCGTGTGTTCAGTCAGACACTGAGCTACGGTTCGGCCATACCCCCTCTCTCTCCTGATTGGCTGACTTTGATTGACAGCAGTGGGCGTCAATGGCGCCGCAGCTGTGTCTCAGCCAATCAGGAGGGAGAGTCCTGCATGGCTGAGACAATCGTGGACATCAATGGATAGAGATGGGGCTCAAGTATTAGGGGGGCTGAGGGGACCTGCTGCACACAGGTTTTTTATCTTAATGCATAGAATGCATTAAGATAAAAAACCTTCTGACTTTACAACCACTTTAAGGAATTGTATTTATGGCAAGTTTTCTTGCCGGCCGAGTGTACACACGTACGATTCAAAAGAACCGCCGTTCTTTTGAATGGCACAAACGCGTGACGTCATCGACTACGACGAGCATGCGCTCGTCACATTCGATGCCATCGCCGCCATCTTGCTTCACTCTACCTGTGCCTTGGAAGCTACCGCGCATGCGTCAGTCATTTCGAGCATGCACGGGTTTCCATGGAGGCAGGCAAGTATACACACGCTTGGGTTTCTCGTCGGGAAACAGGCCGACAAGAATCCCAACGAGAAAATTGAGAGCAGGATCTCTATTTTTCTTGTTGAGATTCTGGGCAGATTTCCTGATGAGAAACCTCAAAGCCTCGTACACACGCAAGAAACCTCTGTTTTCTTGTTGTTTGCCGAGAAAACCGGCCGTGTGTACAAGGCTTCACGGGTCTTGTCCTTCCTCCAGCTTGTGACTATACAGTGAAAGGAGAAGCAGCACAATAATGAGCTCATTGCTGTCACTTTGCCCTCTCCTCCTATCAGCATGCTCGTTAGCACTGTTCCGCAGCTGATTGGGTTCTTGTGCCGCTTCTCTTTCAGTATGAGCTCTGCTGTTACAGGGGATTGTAAGAGGCTAATACCGAATCATTCCTTGCGGAATAAAAAAATATATATATGAATAGAGAGTTGCAATACTATGCATCCATTATATTTGCCTGGAGTTCAGTTTTAACACATATGGAGATCAGAGGTTCTGACTTTACATTTCCAGTCCTAATCGACATGTTTGTTGCAGGTCAGTGTGTCAAAGAACTCATTGGTTTGACATGACAGCTATTCACCTAGTAAAGAGGTTAGCACATTTTTCACTCACACCCTACAACTTTGAAATAGTAAAAAGTGAAGCCTTGCATTTTTAATCACCCCTTTAAAAAAAAAAAAAAAAAAATACCAGGTGAATGATTAAGCCAAAGGCTCCCATACCGGACTGACTGCATGTTTTACGTAGCATGCTTAGCTGGCTCTGTAGAGCAGCAAACACCAAGTGCTAAAGCTATGAAATGGATCTGATGACCAGAAGACAAAGCCTTTACTCTCAGCATTCACAAATGACTCACATTTACTGGAAATTCAGGTAGTGAGCTCAGTGATGAGGGACTGAAGCCTGCCAGGTGACATGAAGATCTGAGCTCAACCTATTTACAGCAGACTGTACACATGACATCACCCCCATATGGCAGGCATGGCCCCAACTACCTATCTGCTCGGTACACAAATCGCAAACTTAAAGGGCAAAATATAAACTTATTAAAACACACATGTTTTTATGTCTGATTTATGCATCATCATATTTGTTTCCAGCACAACAAAAGACCCCTACAGAATAAAAAGCCTTGACAATGATCACACTGATTGAATCCACAGCATTAAAAGGAATTGTAAAGTTAAGTTGAATATATTTTATTTACCTATTATGACAAGGACTAAAAAAAAAAAAATGTTTTTGAGTCAGATATTATATGTTGCTTATTTATAGTATGTTGCCTACTATCTAGGAAGCAGGTGGAGCTGTATTCTCTATGTGAAATGTAAAGTTTAATGCTCAGCTATGCTAGATTTTTGCCTTCCTCTGGATCAACTGTGGGTATAGAATTGGGTATATGGGATTGTACGATATTTTTTATTTTATTTATTATTTTATGGTTGAACTGGATGGACTTTGTGTCTTTTTTCAACCTGACTAACTATGTAACTATTGAGATTTCTGTGATGCAGCAGGGAAAAAAGTAGTGCACGTCCTACTTTATTTTTTCAGTGCACGCCGGTGTCAACTGAACACATAGGGCAAAAGGTAAATTGTCACATCTATGTGGTGGACTGTATTGGGCAAGGCTGCCGAGCACATCGCAACGCATTATGATGTGAAGCCAGATGTTCACTTAAAAAAGCGCCCCAGTCGCTGTTATTTTCAACCCTCTGCCACAGACATGTTTGAATGTCTCACATGTGCCCAGATGTTACAAAAAGTGTCTGCCAGGTCTTTGGGACCAAGCAGAGACCTGTGGCACAAATGATCACACACACACACACACAGGGTTTTTCCTCACATGAACACACAGAGTTGGCCTCTGGGACCTAGAGACCGATGGCATCTGTGCAGGAAACTAAGGATGCACCACAGGCCTTTGTCGGGTCCTGAACCAGAATCCTGCAATGCGCAAGCACCCGTCAGTAAAACTTCCGGGATGTTTGATGTGGACATCCCAGGAGGTGTAGGGGGCACTATGTTATCCTTGCCTAGGTACAAAAGGGTACATCATTCTTGCCTATAGCCCAGAAACGTTAGAAACACAATAAATGTGGGATAGGGAGGGGGAGAAGTTAGGTGCAAAGAAGTTATTTTATTAGGTGAAGGTCTGCTTTAATGAGTCATCAGTGTAGTGTCTCCTCCTTTACCAGATGATCTAATAGAAAGTGTCAGCCAAGACACAAAGTAGCCAGCTGTCTTTTTAGCTAACACATCGTGCTCTGGAAATCTGTGGTCAAAGATTCAATGTTTCTTTGTAAAAAAAAAAAAAAAAAAAAGAAGATTGTGTGTGTATAATAAATACACAAATATATAATAAAAATAAGATAAAGGATAAGGCCCCTTTCACACGGGCGGACCGTATGTCCGTTTTTCACCCATCCGTTTTCGGATGAAAAACGGACATACATGTATCCCTATGGGACAGCGGATGTCAGCGGATGAACATCCGCTGACACCCGATCTCACCCGTGTCCGCTACGCTTCGTTTTTCAGGATAGAAAAATTTCTATTTTTCTATCCGTCTGCAGAGCGGATCGGATGAACACGGACAGACGGTCCGTGTTCATCCGATCCCCCATAGGGGAGAGCGGAGATCTGACAGGGCGGTCCCTGCACAGTGTGCGGGGACCGCCCAGTCATCAGCCGGCTCAGCGGGGATCAACGGAGCGATCCCCGCTGAGCAAGCGGAGGTTCACGGGGCGGATCATGACTGATCCGTCCCGTGTGAAAGAAGCCTAACAGTTAGAAAATGCATAAATGTAAATAAATATTTAGATAAGATGGACTCAAAAATGTTTAAGTTTATCTGTAAAGCCCGTACACACGCTCGGACTTTTTGCCAACAAACTTAATTTTGAGCAAGTTTGACAAAAAATCAGACCGTGTTTACGCTCCATCGGACAAACTTTTTTGGTTTTCATCGGACAAAAGTTCGGTCTGCAAACGGACAAACTTTTGGCCAACAAAAGTCAGATGGAGCAAAATCTGACCGTGTGTACAGAAAACCATCGGACTTTTGTCCAATGGACAAAACAAATAATGTGCAGAAAAACCACGTGATGTTGGAAAAAGTTTTGGGAAAGTTTGCAGAAAAGTCCTGTGGTGTGTATGCTATGGGTGTTCCCCGCCAACTCCGTTCGGACAAAAATCCACGGAAAAGTCCGATGGAAGTCCGACCGTGTGTACGAGGCTTAAGAGTCAGTTTACTGTGGTGTGTATGCTATGGGTGTTCCCGGCCAACTCCGTTCGGACAAAAATCCACGGAAAAGTCCGATGGATGTCCGACCGTGTGTACAAGGCTTAAGAGTCCGTTTACTTAAGCATAACACGTGGTATTTTCTTTATTAAAATTAGGTTTTTATATTTCCAAGGGATTCATAGCAAAGATAAGCTGGATTTTTACATTATATTGTCTATTTTGTATAATAAAATCAATTAACAAAAATAAACATTTGGGGTCTTCTGAATACAGGTTTTCAGTAGTTAAAAACGTTATACAAAAAATACTTCAACTATGCAATATTTGTGCACTTGAGTTGAAATTTTTTGATGAGAAAATTATTATGCAATAAAATAAACAGCTATAATAACTTATGTAGATTAGTGAACTGGTAGATAACCACTAAAGACCAAGTGATCATTTTAAACAGCTCTGAGATTGGAATCTGGTCTAAGTGGCTGCAGAATTCCTTGGTGGGTGTTAATAACAAAGCTAACAAACTGTAACAGTCGAGGTCTACACCTAAACCTAGGAGCTAAACTGGTCATCCCTAGGGATTGTGTACTGCCCCACAGAGGGCCTTATAAGAACCACATTGTGGCAAAGCGGTAAATCCCTGTGATGTCAGATTGGATTGGGCACTGGTCTCTCTCTCCCTACAGCAGAGGACCACTGTTTGCCATTACAGGAAGCAGTAGATCACTATACGTTTTTGTTGCTGCCAAGGTCTCCCGTGATATTAAATTTTGAATACAAGTAAAATAAAATGAATAATAAAAATTAAATAAAAATACCACCCTCCCTATTAATTCCCAAATCCCAAGGAATGATGTTTAGGCTTACATTAAAAACAAACACTCACATTAAAAAGTGTTAAATGTCAGAATTCTTGAAATCGCCAACCTTTGAAAACTCCTGTCTACAGTCCAACTTATACCTGTAGCATTCTAAAAAATTACATAGATGATTTTTTTTCCTATATACTCATATTTTATAATGTAATGTCATAGGAGAAAATAAAGTGACCTTAGGCTTTACCATTCTTCTAAGTTCGTGTAAAAATCTATTTTCTGTGTTAGAAGGCTTTACTGATTATTTTTTAGGTTAAATATCTGGGGCAGCATTATTTACACAAATGCTGTATTGACAAAAATAACTGGAAAATGGAAATGTAGACAGCACAGCCTCCTCTCTGTCTAAAGCAACTGTTTAAAAAAAAAAGAAAGAAAGAAAAAGAAAGGAGGTATAATAGTTACCCACCCATGCCTCTCACATCTTTGCTCCTTTTAAGAGGTAGATCAGCTTCTAGGGATGTTGGATGCTTAGTTCCCCACTGCACACTGAGGTTGCACCCCTTAGCAGCAACATTACTATAGGGCAGAATAATATTGTATGGAACCATTGGGTGAAAACAATTTTTCCCAGGAAGGTTTAAATTTGATTGGAGACTGACTTCGCTGAACTTGGTACTGACACTTTGATACATCAGGCTTTTTTGTATGTAAAATGCAGGAAGTAACCTACAGTGTTACTGGAAACCCACATTACAATTACTTAAAGCAAAAGATCTTCTAGACAAAAGGAGAGGGAGCGCGCTGGCATAATAGAACGTAGAATACTTGAATGAAAAAAACTGAAATGCAAGTGCACTTATGCTTGGTGAGCCCCTATGTTTGCACAGCATCCTTTACAAGCAATAATTACTTTTTTCCAAACCATCTTCACTATGTGCCCTTCTCGACTAAGATGAGCAAGGTATGACCTTCTCTGATCAAATGAATGGAGATTATTGTTTTCAATGTATGGGAGGAACAGGACCCAACAGTGAGGATCTGAAGAAAAAAAAGTTGTGTGGTGCTGAACAAGCACCCAATTACAATCTTCATGGAAAAGATGGAGGCAAGTATGTGGTTAATCAGGGATGTTTGGGGAGGACATCAAGGCCTACCAGAGGTAAGCACACTTAGGCCCCTTTCACACAGCGGACCGTTTGTTTCATTGGTTTAGTAAAGTTTTTTTTATTTTTTTAAAGAAAAACCAGATGAAGTTTACATCAGTTTGTTATACATTTCTTATGAGTATTTACATCAGTTTCTTGTGTTCAAATATTGTATTGAAGGAAAAAATGGCAAATATAACACAAACTGTACATTAACCATGAGAACAAGGGTACACAATGGTGCAGAATGACAACAGAAACGCTTCCAAGATGCAAGAAGAATGAGGGTGTAAAATTTGACCATGATGCATAATGAAATAATTACACACAAGATAAGTTCCATCCATCCAGTTAAACCATAATGGTGAGCATTGGAGGGTCAGATGACCTAGAACAGGGATATGCAATTAGCGGTCCTCCAGCTGTTGCAAAACTACAAGTCCCATCATGCCTCTGGGTGTCATGCTTGTGGCTGTCAGAGTCTTGCTATGCCTCATGGGACTTGTAGTTCTGCAACAGCTGGAGGTCCGTTAATTGCATATCCCTGACCTAGAAGATACAGGGTTATAGCAGAGGTCTCTAAAGCTGGGGGATTTCTGGAGGAATAGGAAATGAGTAGTAGTGAAACTGTGTTGTCGCAGGGTACTGTGGTATCCCTCTCTACTAATTAACCTAATGAGAGTCTTATATATTAGGAGGGTCTTTCAGTAACAGAGAGAGGCAGGCATCTGGTGTTGGAGGAATACATCCGGTTTTTTTTTTAACATCCACCAGCTAGCGCCCTTAACCACTTGAGTCCCTGGACTATTTTTTCAGGCAAACATTGACTGTTTGTTCATTTACAGCAGTACGATAAGTCTGATCAGTTTTTTTTAACAGAACAAAAATAGGGCTTTGATCCGTTCCAAAAAAAAGGATGTTGACAGAAGAGGATCATCTGCTTACATCTGTTTTTCCAGAGAGATGCATTGATGTTCGTTTTTCATCCGTCAACGGATGGATAAAAAAAAAATGGACAAACGGTCTGCATGTGTGAAAGGGGCCTAAGGCATTGATTTACTAAAGGTAAATAGACTGTTCACTTTGCATCAACAATTTACCTAGAGATTATTGAAAGAGGTGAAGCTCAGCTGACTGCCATTATTCAATAACAAGCAAGCAAAAACACGTTTTGTATTGACCTTGCACGCAGATGGGTATTGTTGCATAGTGAAACTTAACCACATTTACCGAGCTTTGGGGTAAATTCCAATGCAAGGGCCATTTTTCCCTTGCTAAGTGAACTATTTGCCTTTAGTAAATTACCCCTAAGAATGTACATATACAAAAACCTCTAAGAAGGTAAGCTATATACATTTCAAAGATTGAGTTTTGATGTGTACCCACATATCTAGTTTCTTTTTTTCTCTGTATTTTACAATGTGAAATTCAATAAGAAATTAAAGATAATCACTCGGCTTTTTTTGGGACAGGGACTAATGGGAATGATTTATAATGATTTATGAGATGCTTTGGGACTTTAGGCTATAAAAACTTCTAAAAATAAAATACCCAGTCTTGGTAGCAAACAAAGGAAAAACACTACAATGTAAAGACAGCCCTACAGTTTTGTAACAATGGCAGATAATGGGATGTCTTCAAATTCCCTTGTGTTTAGGCTTAAATGATGTTTTAGATTGTCACAATTTATCAATATTGTACTATTATACACTTATTGTAAAACTACGATTTAATGTCAAGGTAGCCTCCAAAATATCACAAAATAAGGCAGGAATACGGAAATGGAAATGTGACTTGGTACATGCAAAGTTACATGTTCCCATGAAAAATAATTATGCTTTTCAAATGCAAGCCCAGTCTTCCATAAATACAAAACCGAAGACTAACACATGTCATTCCCTTTGGTGTTTATTGCAACTTATTTGACACCTCATCTAGGACGATGTGTCACTTGCATTTGCTGCCGTTTTAAAAATAGCCAAGATTGTTCTCCCTCTCCATAACTGCCTCCCACTTCAACTGAGCAATTAAAGCTTTGATTACAGCAGATTAGGTTTGATTGGCATTGTTCTTCAAGAACAGAGTTGCCTCATCTTTCTACCATGAAAAATGATATCCACTATACACAACAACCAGATTCAACAAACTCTATGACACTAGATAAGACTTGCAAACCCGGTCATTCAAGTACACACAATTTAGACTTGTAACTGTTATTTCCCAAAGGCCAGCCATGTAATATAATGATATATCTTGTGTTTGTGTGTATGACTACACTGTACATTACAAGAAGATAGATAAGTGCTGCTAACACACTCCTTCCCATTTACAATTTTTGCAATGTCTTAGCACCGAATTGGTGTGGATTTTTTTTCTGCCAGTCTCCAGCCAGATATTTGGAAGGACATTCTGACCACCGGAGGACCGTACCTGCACAGCATTTTCTTTATCTTACGTTACCTATCATCTGGCAAAAAGGTAGTATAAGGCACATATATACACAAACTATCTACGATGGATAGATAGATTAGAGTGAATATTAACCAACCATGTTTGTAAAAGCAAAGCAGTATTTTATTACTCAAAAGGAAAACAAAACAGTTTGATTGTAGCACAAAACAAAAAACTGTCCACACTCCTGGTACAAAAATCAAAAGTTTGGCTCACCGCCCACAAAACGTGTTCATTAACAAGGTTACAATACCTCCTGCCTCAGTGGTCCCAAAGAGGAGCTTTCCAGCTCCTAAGTAGGGTCTCAGTCATAAGCAGTCCACCACTCTGGCAACAGACATGTGCTGACTGTTTCCTTGTCCTCTTTCGGCATCTACTGCCGGTGGGTTAATCCCTTTCACGCCAAAGTCTCCGCAAATAGGGATTGAAGGCTCTTTTACACCCAAAGTCTCTACAAGACTCTGAATTCCGGGTGCCAAGTGGGAACCTACCAATCCTGAAAATATTGTAAATCACTCCTCTCTTCTCCAACTGGACTACCTTAGAACCACTCACCATGCATAGGTAAGAACCCTTGAATACTCAAAAACTGCATTCAAGTCATCCCCCTTTAAGAGACCATAAACCAAATAACAGGGAAACATATCTCTCTCTACAGTATCTGTCTATCCACACACAAACACACTTACTCAAAACTTGAGAAATGTACACATACTACACAATCACATACACAGTAAAAAATAAAATCTATCTGCATGGCATGTGTAGGCTCTCCCAATCAAAAAAACATATTGGTAGGTTCATGAACTTTTATTTTAGATGTCAACCCTACCCCACTGTGCAGTTGCTGGGTTCCACACAGTTCCTTCTTCAAAAGCTTCTTGGCTAGTTACTGCTTCTGCGCATGCTGCCACCTGAAAATGCTAGTTGCTTGGCTCTCATTCCAGCCTGGAAGTTAGCAGAATAGGAAATCTGATTTCAGACTAATCTGCATGGTACAAACCAGGTGTGTGACTTGATTAATGGCAGCCCGGCAACTAGTATTCCCCTCATTTTACTGAAGCAGGAACGCTATTTGAAGTACACACAATCGCTTAAGAAACAATGGCTCTTCCACTCTCCAAGCCCCAATTTCTCTTTTTGAGCTTGCAATAAAAATATTAAAGTGGTGCCAAAAGTTACCAAAAAAATCCAACTATCTTACTTACACTGTCAAAACAGTGTTTTATTCCCTTTTTTTGCATTTGCAAATTGTCTTTTTCGCAAGCACATTCTTAATTTCCATGGCATCAATTTAATTAGCCCCTCTGAAGTCTAGGCACAGACAGAAAGCTGGAATTATTCATTAGGGGAAGGAATTAGAAGGATTTTAAGCTTCGGTAACCATAGAAGGCTATTAGCTACACTGGTTTCTAGATCGGTAAGAGCCGTACTTTTTTTTTTCACCCTCTGCTGTTACCAGTAAAGTCCTAAAAGGATATCAAACACCTGCCCCTTCTTGCATTTAAATGGTAAAAAAAAAAACTCCAATTGGTACAGTGGATTATTTTTAGGTTACATTGAATTTATGGTCAGACAAAAACCATTGCTAAACAATGCAGGAATATAAGCAATCAACACAACAATCAACAAATGTACAATTAAACAGATATGGATTGTAAAAAAAATATTACATGAGAGGCAGGAATTGTCCAGATATTGAAATCATAGCACATACTATTGTAACTCGAATTTTATCTGTTACAGTCTGTGTAGCGATTTTAAAGTGAATATCAACGCAAAAGAAACAGACAAAAAAAATCCTATATAGTTTTAACAATAATAAATGATACAAGGTTTATGTCCAGTCTGAGAACTTTTGAAAAAAAAATTTATACACTGTTGTATACAAGCATGAAAGAAAAATAACATTTTATAGTAAACGCACATGTGCTTCCGATGTAGGAAAACATATTTTTCCTTATTTCCTTAAAAAATAACTCTTATCACACTTTTTCTTTAGTCTGCCTCCAGTGGCACAAAGTACATGTAGCACTTTGTCTCATTTCATTTGGTGCAGCTCTCAAAAAATGAAATGCCCACAAATCGGGCTTCTGGAAAGGGAGGAACTGAAAAAACTGGATTTGGGAAAAGTAAAGAAGGGATTATCGCCACAATCAATTGTGTTTCTTTGAAGAAGCAAGGGAAGGTCATTTTAAATAAATCCATACATCGGCATTTAATTGTTCAAAGCTAATGCGACTTTTGTCCGTTAAGTATATCTGATCCAAAAATCTGTTTGAATAGAGTAGGGAATAGTTAAAACCTGTGGTGTCCCCTCTCACCAGAACAGGAGGTGGGTGGGGATATCTTCCAATAAGAACAACTAGTCTGATGACCATTGTATATACCGTATTTTTCGCTCCATAAGACGCACCTGACCATAAGACGCACCCAGGTTTTAGAGGAGAAAAACAAGAAAAAAAATATTCTGAACCAAATGATGTACTAAAATATTTTATATTATATTACTACTATAGGTGGGTGGTGGACACACAGCAATACCAGCCCCCCTATCAAATCAGCTCAGCTACACTATACCTGGGTGGTGGTGGTCACAGAGCAAACCCCCCCTTCCCAGATCAGCTCAGGGTGGCAGGGCAGACACAAACACCCCTTCAGCCTCTCATATAACAACAGCTCAGGTGATGAACATTGGATACCATCCCACACCTCCCACCCCCTTATCACTCACCTCAGGCAGTGGAGGACACTGCCATTACAATCCACAACCCCCTCTGGCTGGCTCTCAGCATCAGATACACCCGGGCAGCAGCTAGGAAGGAGGACTGAGGACATAATTTGCAGCGGCGGCAAGTGGAGAGAGGCAGGAAGTGAGACTGGACCAGACCACGGCGCCGGGGGTGTTCCAGCTGAAAAAAAAAAGCCATCGAGGGCTCTTGTCATTTGCAGGATGGGGTCACATCTGGTGGGTGTCAGCTTACCTGGGTGCGGAGTGCACCATTATAGCAACAACACTGACAACCCCCATGTTTTGGCATCTGGGGCAGACCGTCTCCCCCCGCTCCCCCTTGGTATGCCCCAGCAAGGATATGCCTCACATCCTGTCATCTCTCCTCCACAGAGAAGCCGAGTGTCTGTATTCTGACACGGCGGCGGCGATGGGGGGACGGAGCCTGCTCAGTATTCGCTCCATAAGACACAGGGACACTTTTCCCTATTTTTTTGGGGGGTAAAAGTGCGTCTTATGGTGCAAAAAATACGGTAAGTAGATCATTAAGATGAGATTTTCTGCTTTGTCTTTGAGATGGGGGTTTTGCACGCATTTTTAGGGTGCATTCACACTCAGTATGCACCCTCTTGGCGATTAGATGCGAGAACCCCAGAGGGGGTTCCCGATGAGAACTGCCAGAGAACACCCCATTGAAAACAACTGGAGGCTGCCAGCTCCTGCAGCCAATCGAGCCAAGTTGCATGTAATCTCCCATGCAGTGATCAATGTGAGTGATTGATCCTAGATGCAATCCGCCTGCGCCCTTAAGGCTTCATGCACAAAGGGCATCTGTTTATCCTCCTGTAAAAGAGGTGTTTTAAGCCAAGTGTGCATAAGGCCTAAGGAGGCTGCAAAAAAAAGGTGAGAAGGTGTTTAATAAAATATAAAAGTTAATAGGTTATGATAAACAGTGCTTTAGTAAACTAAACTTTATTCAGTTGTGAGTTAGAAGTTTGTCAGGTGTGTGAAAATTAAAAGTCAGCAGTCAAAAAAAACTGTAGCTGCTGACATTCAATAAACAGATACTCACCTGCCCAAGGATCCAGTGCTGTCCCCACCTGAGCCTGATTCTTCATCGGTCTTCCCCATCTCCGGCATGTTAACTATGTGGAGCTAGTTGTGACCTTGCGGCTTCACAGCCGGCTACCCACTCTGTGCATGTGTGAAGCTTGCTGCGATTTATTAATGGTGCCGCAGCCTTCTGGGACCTGTGATGTGTCCCAGAAGGCTGCTGGTGGAGGGGGAGAGAACTTCCGCTCAGATCGCCTAGGCCAATGTTGGCGAATCTTAACACCCCAGATGTTTTGGAACTACATTTCCCATGATGCTCATGCACTCTGCAGTGTAGTTGAGTATCATGAGAAATGTAGTTCCAAAACATCTGGGGTGCCAAGGTTCGCCATCACTGGCCTAGCCCATCCGAGAGGACGTTGGAGCAGATACCTGTTAAAATTAGGGTCAGCAGGGGAAAGAGCAGAATTTCCCCTTTTGGGTGAAGTTCCGCTTTAAATCTACTTCACAGTGATATTAAAAGTCTTTTTTTTTCTTTTTTAAATAACAAACATGTCATACTTACCTGCTCTGTGCAATGGTTTTGCACATAGCAGCCCTGATCCTCCTCTTCTCAGGTCCCCCACCGGCACTCCAATCCCCACCCCCCCGTTTAGTGCCCCCAGAGCAAGCAGCTTGCTATGGGGCACCCGAGAAGGCTCACTCCCGAGTGGTTGCTCCGTGTGTCCATTCTCCGCAGCTCGGCCCCACCCCAGCTCTTTCCACATTGGCTCACCGGCTGCGATAGAAAGCAGTGGAAACTAATGGTTACCACTGCTGTCTCAGCCAATGTGGAGGGAGAGCCGAGGCTCTTGTGCACGTCACTGGATCGAGATGGGGCTCAGGTAAGTTTTGGAGGGGCTGGGGCGCTGCTGAACACAGATAGAATGCATGAAGGTAAAAAACCTTGAGCTTATACAACCACTTTAAGATGCACACAGTGGTAGCAACTACAGTACACAAATGCTCTCCATACAGAAATAATTGAAAGTTAAATAAAAGTAAAGCATTGTAACTTTGAAAAAACTATCTACAGTTAATTGTGACAGACTTCTTAGTAAAACAAAAATAAGAGTATAGTTATATGACCATGGCGGTGAAATCATTTGCTTAATCAAAATTAGAGCCTGTTATTGAGAATTTTGTACGTTTTGTGAGTGGGATTAAAAAATTAAAATAAATAAAATACTAAAACAGCAACGTAAAACAAACATGGCGTGTTTACTTGGCTTAAGCACACATATTCCCCGTTACTTTTTTCAGCGGCACAGTAAAGCACTTTTATGTGTAGACCAATATTAATGTAAAAGTTTATTCATCTGTACAAAAAGCCATAAAAAACTAGCATGCGATACTTTCACTCCTCTGTGACAAAACCATTTTGGTCTCTTTGGCAGTGCCACGGCTGTCATGAGAAGTTATCCGAGTATAAGGGGAAGGGGCAGCTTCACAGAATACTAAAACTGTGCATTTAATGACTGTCACATTCAGACTTCACGCAGCGCACCAAGGGTTTTCATCACCCATCATTCTGACTGAAGCGACCCTCATCCTGCTATGTGCTGCCTCAAAACTCGTCCTTTTAAAGAAAACTAGTAGACAACTGATCTCACCAGTCTGCCAGCAAACCTAAAATGACAGGCTAAAGGCAATGACAACATCTAGTACATTTGTATAAGCCTGTGGTATCTCTTCTGACACGCATGACAATTTTCAAAAAGGTACTTTAATATCCAAAAGAAGAAAAAAAAATCCTTCTTTCGCACTGTGCAGCTAGTTCAAGAATTGTGGATGATATGTATGTCCTATCAGCTGCCAGGAATTGGACACTGCCTACAAGAGAAGTGTGTTTTGGGTGCAGTTCCTTTATTTCAAGCAAGAACATTCTTTTTTTAAAATCAAAAGTGCCTTTGTAGGAAAATAACTGTGTAGATGTAAACTCTTACTGAAGATCATTTAGTTTGTTAAAACCCTGCTCATCATAAACAACTGCCATTTTCTAAAATACTGTGATGGCTACGTTTTTTTCTAAGGGCAACATGGTGACAACAATCCATTTCACCTTCTTAAAGCAGACCTTGAGCCGAACACATTACACTCTTCATCATTCTCTTCTTCCCCCCTCCCCCCATCGCCAGCATCTTACACAATCCATTTAATTTTTTCTCAGGAAGGATGTACCCTTTTTGTGGTACTTGCTTCATATTCTCAATCCTTGTTTAGGCTTCAGCCTCGTAAACATGACCGTTCGTGTGTATGGTTTCTCGTCGAGAAAACTGCCGGGAATCTCGATGAGAAAAATAGAGAACCTGCTCTCTATTTTCTCATCAGGATTCTCGTCCGCCTGTTTCCCGACGAGAAAACCGGTCATGTGTATGCTTTTCCGAGTCTTAAAAAAACCGTGCATGCTCAGAATCAAGTATGAGACGGGAGCGCACCTTCTTGTAAAACTAGCGTTCGTAATGGAGATCGCACATTCGTCATGCTGTAACGGACTGAAAAGTACGAGGCTGAAAAGCATCAAACTTTTTACTAACACGAGATCAGCAAAAACAGCCCAAGGGGTGGCGCCATTGGAATCTAACTTCCCCTTTATACTGCCGTCGTACGTGTTGTACGTCACTGCGCTTTACAACGACGAGATTTTAGATTTACAGTGTGTATGCAAGGAAAGCTTGGCAAGAATCCCGTCAAGCTTGACAAGAATCGCGTTCGAGAAAACCAACGTTTTTTTTTTACGATGGGATTATCGGCCGTGTGTACGAGGCTTTCGGCAAGGAAGACATCCTCTCAACCTGTCAAAGCCTCCTGGGAAACATCACACATTTCAGGAGGCTACAGGACTCGTCTTCACGGCAGTCCCTAATCTTGCACATACGCATTAAGGGGCCGGCTGTGAGTTATTATAAAGTGCAGCAGGCTTTTAGATGCAAGATGGTGTCAGAGAAGTTTAAAAGCTCTGAAGAATTGGATGCATGGAAGACATTTTTATCTCCTGGTGCTCGCTGTGCTATATATGCTTTTGTTGGTCACTACATGCAGCCATTCATTTATTTTTCCCTGTTGATCTCGGACGCCAGCCGGGCAGGCACATCTGCATTGGAAGCAACACTAGACTTGCAGCACTCACACCTTGAGCGGGGATTCCTCATCATTGGACATGGAAGACCGTGCTAGACTTCATGGGCTAGTAAGTAGGTGTTTGTTAAAAGTGAGCAGCTACAGTACTTGTAGCTGCTGAATTTTAGTTTTCCCATACACGGTTGATGTTCTGCATTGAAACAACCACTTGTAGTCTCCACGGGAAGCCCATGTACTGTAACAGGATGAAAGTGCAGTAGCACAACTGGAAGACTGACAGCACACTGTCACTCTATAACAAAGTGCCTATACAACGATCTTTATAATAGGATCACCAGGTATTATTTTAATTAAAATCTATTGTAAAAAAGGTTTCAAAGTTATATTCGTATGTTTAGAATTTTTGTTGAGATTTTATTGATTGGGTTTAAATATACCCTTATATACCTATATACATATACCCCCATATACCGATATACTCTTTCAATTTTAAAGTTGGCTATATAGGATAACATGTGCCTGATGAACCTAGTTGCATGACACCGAGCACATTGATTAAAAAAAAAAGAAGCTTTTTTGCAAACAGCTTTTTTTTCAGCCGTTTACAAAATACCGCTGTATATACCTTTATTGAATCATAATGCAGGCAGAGCAAATGAGCTAGTGGACCTTTTATTTTAATTGGCACAGCTTACATCACTGCTTTTCTTTTCTTGGGGTTTTGTTTGTAAAGGTTCAAAGGAGTTCACTTCTCAAATTTATTTTTACTCATTTTAAAATCAATTTTTTCCTGTTTGTAAAAGCTTGGTTAAGCATCCATTTTTTTTCTTCTATTTATACATTAAATTTGTCAGTTTTGAATGCCACAGTTTTTTTTTTAACTTTATTTAAATACATTAAAGCCTTTTTAATACAGAAAGGAATCTGCACGTCTCACTTCCATCTCACATCTTCAAAAATAGGACGTTATTCCTCATTTTAGAATAGCCGACAAAAATGCAAAGCTTTCCTGTATGCGCAATGACCATTGTGCATCTAGAACCACTGGTTTACAGCACAGATACAGTCTAATAATATAAAAACTTTTTTCAAATTCACAGCTTTTATACAGCAGAGAAAGGAGAAAAACTGGAATCCGACCTTAAGTGCCGGTTCACACACAGGCGGCACGACTTTGGGGGCGACTCGGCAAGGCGATCTGAAGACGACTTCAGAGGCGACTTGCAAAATGACTTCTGTATTGAAGTCAATGCAAGTCGCCCCAAGTTGCCCCCAAAGTCGTACAAGAACCTTTTTCTAAGTCGGAGCGACTTGCGTCGCTTTTATTAGAACGGTTTTATTGAACAGAGCGGGACGCAACTTGTCGTCAGGCGGCTGAGTCACCTGACGAGTCGCCCCTGTGTGAACCAGGTCTTACTGAAATTTAGAAGATACATTTTTCATTTACACACATGCATACAAGGTTTAAAATTAGATGTGCATTGCTTGCAGCTTAATATACATTTAAAGGATAAGTGCACTTTCAAGCTGAATTGATGCCACCTGCCCCTTTAAGCTGATCTAACCAATGCCACCTCCCTCTTCTGGCTGGAGACAGAGATAAACAAGCCCTATAGACTTCTATTTGGGCCCTACTCTGCAGGTGTGTCCAAGAAACCGGGGACTTGCGGCACAGGATATAAACAATCTGGAGGTCCTGGTCAGGTCATCAGTTAGAATAGAGGCAAGTATGCATCTCTAGGGGAAGAAGGCTTAAAGGGGCAAAAGTTTTCCCTAAAAGCGATCAACATTTTTAAGCAAGGAGTTGAAAGGTCCCCACAAGAATAGAGGTTGTATACTCACTGCTCTGGTGGCCCACATTTACTTCAATTAGCTCTGCAGTCTCCATCCGTTTGACACTTCCAGGAGTGTCTGATGCTTGTTACTTTTCCCACACACCGTGATTTACAGTAACATCGGGATGAGAAGATGAAGCCACAGTGATCAGCAAGAAACACACTCCTGGAAATATTGAATGCTGAAGACATTGGCAGACGTTCCAGCAGTGGAGAGGTAAGAGTACACAAGCCACTAGAGCAGCGAGAATAATGCCTTGTACACACGATCGGAATTTCAGATGGAAAAAGTCCAGACGGAATTTTTTCATCGGATATTCCAACCGTGTGCCCCATCAGCAGACTTTTTTCCGTCGGAATTTAGAAAGAGAACATTCCGTTCGTCTGTGTGGAACTCCGACGGAGAAAAAAACACGCATGCTTAGAATTAAGTCGACGCATGCTCGGAAGCACTGAACTTCATTTTTCTCGGCTCGTCGTAGTGTTGTACGTCACCGCGTTGACGACGGTTGGAATTTGGTGCGACAGTGTGTATGCAAGACAGCTTGAACTGAATTCAGTCGGAAAAATCCGTCTGAGTTTATCCCGACGGAAAATCCGATCGTGTGTACAAGGCATAAGTTGTTCTCTTACAGAGAACTATCAGCTCAATTATTTTTAAAGGACCTGCCAAAGTTGCTTATATAGCAATTCTAATCAACAAGAAAATAGAATAAAAAAAATGTAAAGTTAATAAAAACAATAATGATATATACCATATTTAAATCGGCGTATAACACGCACCCTAACTTTAAGAGGGAAGTTTCAGGAAAAAAACTTTCCACAGCCCCCGGCGTATAACACGCAGGCACAGTTTACCCTCTATTTTCAGGGTAAAAAAAGTGAGTGTTATATGCCAATAAATACTAATTATATATATATATATATATATATATATATATATATATATATATATATACACACACACACACACACGAGAAACAAAATAAGGGAAAGGGAAATTTGGTATTTTTTTCTACTTTATATGTATTGTAAATAATATGCATAAAAAGGGTAGAATATACAAGCATAGCTAAAAGCAGCCAGACGAAATGTAAATAATTGCCAATTTAAACAGACTAGTCACGGTTACACAATTACATAGACTGCTGCTTCCTTTACCTGACAAGTGCCATCTTACACAGTTTGAATTACTTTTCAGCTATTGTACATCAGTGTTTGTAAGAAGCTATTAATTTAAGAATCTCCTTTACTAGCATTAGGTTCTGCAGGCTCTCTCAGAAATTAATAAGCGGAGATCAAGTTTAATAACAGGCCTTAGAAGAGGCATCAAAATCAAACAAGAGCCAATATGCGTTACAACAAACACAGGAAATGTATCAGTTACAAATGACACCGATAAGGAAGGCTGCTTTCATTGCACTTGTGCTCATAGAAAATCACTGATACTAGTAGTACTTCCTGACCCAAAACAAAGTGTTTGTTCAGTTAAAGGGTGTAATGTTCCATACTGATTGCAGGTTTTTTTTTTTTTTTTTTCAGTTAGCCTAATAGTTTTAAGATCACTGGGTGATGAAGGTACTTTTTTTAAAATGTTTTTGTCATATTTGCAGTGTAAAAGATTATATGTTCCAAAATAAAGCAGAAGTGAACTACTAACTCAACCAGCATAACTGCATGACTGTAAAGTGCAAAAAAGGATAAACTGTACATAAGAATTTTATTTTAATAGACAAGTAATAAATAAAAAATATGCATTTCTCAAAATATACATTTCTAGAAATGGAAAATAAGATGCAACACAAACAACCCTTACACAGAATTTAAGTCCATCATCAAAGCTTGGGAATATAAAGTATGTATACACATACACACGCACGCACGCACGCACGCATGCATGCGTATACATACAGTATATACACAATATTACCAAAAGTATTGGGACACCTGCCTGTACAGGCACATGAACTTTACTGGCATACCAGTCTTAGTCCATATGGTTCAATATTAAGTTGGCCCACCCTTTTCAGCTATAAAATCATTATTCAACAGATCAATTTATAGCAAGGTAAATGCATATGTAGCACCCTCTGCTGGAAGGGTAAATATTTTTTTTTTGTAAAAAGTAAGTAAATTGTCAGGTTTGGCTGGCAGCCAAGCCTGTGTGTTTTTCTGGTTTAGGGTTTGAGCGACTCAGGGAGGGCTGGATGACTCACAGGCAGCATCTCTATGACCTCCACCTACTTCTAGAAACATGAAGATTAGAAGAATAGGAGTGGAGGGGGGGTGTCTGGAGTATTCATGAGGGCCCTGACCAATTCCCTAACAGATGGGTTGGCAGGGGGTAGGCCCCCTCAAATACTTAGGGTCAGCCCAGCTGGGGGCAGTGGAGTTTGGGTGGGAGATGGAGTATTAGGTTGTCTTGGCCCATTAGGGAGCCCCTAGTCTGGGGGAGGTGACCTCTGGCCTGGGCTCGGATGTGAAAGGGACCCTCTTCATAGCACACAAAGGTGTCCTGACCAGGAGGCACGGGAGCAAGGTTGAGGACAGCAGGAGAACACTGCCAGGCACATCTCCAGGAAGGAAGACAGCCAGGAAGGCTGGTGAGTAAAGCAGTCAGAGGACTGAGAGGCATACCTGAGAGGACTGGTTGGAAGCAGTCTGGGATGGATGCAGGGTCACTCTGGGAGGACTGTGGAGTCTTAGCCAGGCGGGCTAGTGAAAGGGGCAGCTGCAGCCAGGTGGGCTGGCAGTGCCCGAAGAGGTGGTACTGGGATCAGTAGCCACAGGAGTAGGACAGCTGAGCACTGGGACTTTTTGCTACACTACCAAAGGGGCCGTGGTCCCTGCCTGCAAAGGGCATTTGCTATGGTCTGATTGCGCTTTTGTCAGACCATCCTTACAGTGCCAGCTAGTCCTGGGAGTTTTTCTACAAGCAAGATTGTGCTGGAGGTAGAAGGAGAAGTGTATATAGTTTGTGTCCCTGAAGAGTTCTGCGTTTGAACAAGTGGGCATCCCATGATACCCTCAGCCCTATCCAAGTTGAATTCCCCTAATAAAATACAAAAACAAAGCTGCAAGGATGGTTTTCTGACTACAGTGTGCTGTGGAAAATTAGTGTGCATGGTGGAAGATATTTCATTCACCAGCAGCTCCTGCGGGGGGGTAGCGCTACACAAAAAATAGGTGTCATAAAATATAAAAACTATAGCTAGACAAAAGTACAGTCCACTACAATGGTTTGTGCTTCTGGCAACTATACAAACGTGACTAAAAGACAAAGCCGTAATTCTGTAAAAAAAAAAAAAAAAAAGTATTTATTGGATTTTATGAGGCCCATTATTAAAAACATTTTTAAAACACAGCAAACAGACATTGGTTCATTTTTTCTGGCCAGCTGCTTTCAAAATAAGTGAAGGGAAGATATATTGCATACCCACTGCAAGACAGAAGTGCACAATACTCATCTCGACAGTTAACTCCTATTTAGAAATGATTTTCCATCTTGAACAGGAGAGTACCAAGTGCTCTTTATAATCACATAAATGGCTTCGCTCTCTTTAAGTGCTCTCTCTCTTAGATCAACAAAGAGCTGTCATGAGCAGAAAGTATTACTCATTGCACTCTGGTTTTCCCTTGAACTCCAGTTCCTCATACCTTGCCTTTACCAACCAACTTTAGAGTCTTTAGAGGCCAACCGTCTCAGGTAACACATTAAATCGAGCAACAATTTTCTTTTTGCAGCTATTATGAGGTTTTCCTGTGCCTACAAAAAGAAGATTTCTGTAAAATTATTTACTTAATGTTTCTCCTATACCTATAGAACTGAAAAAAAAAAAAAAAAAAAACAATAGGGAGATAGATAAGTATCTGATATAAGAGTACCTAGTATTAAAGCAGCAAACACTGCAACTACAAAAAACAGAGTTAAATTAATGTTGTAGCATCGACGATGACATACAAGTATATCATAACCACTTCAGCCCCATAAGGTTTACCCCCCTTCATGAGCAGGCCAGTAATAGGGCACTGTGTTACTTTAACTGATAATTGCGCAGTCGTGCGATGTTGTAAATAAAATTTACCATGTATACTCTAGTATAAGCCGACCTGAATATAAGCCGAGGCACCTAATTTTACCACAAAAAATGGGAAAACTTGACTCGAGTATAAGCCTAGGGTGTCCATCTGCATGCCTCACTGTGTCCATGCCTCACTGTGCCCAACCTCCCTACCTGATCTCCGGCGTGGTGTGACTAGACTGACGTTTGACATAGGAGTCTATGGAAGGGGTGCCCGGCTTTGAAAAATCGGTGCTCCCAGGCCGTAGGTCCCCTGGATAACAAACTTTGCTCACTTGTAGATGAAGAGTGGGGCTACATGTGTATCAAGTTTGGCCAGGATCAGGCGCACAAATTTGAAGATGGACACAGACTCGAGTATAAGCCGAGGGGGGCATTTTCAGCACAAAAAAAATGTGCTGAAAAACTCGGCTTATACTCTAGTATATACGGTATGTAATTTCTCCCACAAATAGAGCTTTAATTTTGTGGTATTTGATCACCTCTGCAGCTTTAATTTTTTGCGCTATAAACAAAAAAACGACAGACAATTTAGAAAAAAATATATATATATAAATTACAACATTTAGCAACTCACATGATTGATGGCACATCTAAGTATGCAGGCATCCGGGGTAAAGCTGTCCACATAGACTATCCTCCGCACCGCCGGCTCTCACCACAGTCAGTCTACAAACCGTGAAGACTAACCTGCAGTAGGGTGATCTGAAAGCAAGGCTTGAAGCACTCGTGGAGCTTAGCGTGGAAGAGGTGACGTCGATGGCAGTGCGAAGGATGGTCTATGTGGACAGCTTTACCCCGGATGCATACATAGATGTGCCGGTTTTAATCTTCAACCATGTGAGTTGCTAAATATTGTACCTTCATTAAATGTAACCATATTGCTACACTTGGAGGTACCTCTCTTCTCTTTTATACTCAGTTGTGACGCGACGCTACTTGTATATCAAGACATCGCTTGTATATCAAGTCAAAATGTATTCATACATTTTGCTTGTCTTGCAAAGCACTCTCAAACCAAGTTACTCTCAAACCAAGGTTTTACAGTATTCTACTACGTATTTTTGATAAGGAAAATCCCAATAAGCATATATTGATTGGTTTGTGCAAAAGTTATAGTGTCTACAAATTATGGAATATATTTATGGTTTTTATTTATTTTTTTACTAATAATGTCAGCGATTTATCGTGGGACTGCAACATTGCGGTAGATAAATCAAACACTAGGTGACACTTTTGGGGGACCAGTGCTAAAAAATATGCACGGTCACTGTACTAATGCACTGGCAGGGAGGGGGTTACCATCGGCGATCAAGGGTTAAATGTGTCTCTAGGGAGTGTTTATTAACTGCGTGGGGGGTGCTTGGACTTTGGGAAGACAGAGATCTGTGTGCCTGCTTAGCAGAAACACAGGATCTCTGTCTTCCCTTGTCACAGGACGACGGTCTGCCTTTTTTACATAGGCAAACCACCATTCTGCTCCTGCTGGGTGATTGAACACAGTGGGAGCGGGTAGCCGGCAGTGGCGTGCATGCAGGCCGCCGACCTGGAAGTGCAGAATTATGTACCTGTACGCGATTCTGCCTGTAGGAGCCACCACCACGCAGTATATGTACGTGGGGCGGTCATGATCGTGGGTGGCTGGCGGACATAGAGCCTGCTGAACCAACGCCCGTTCGCTCCCCTGGCGTGCATCATGCATGGACCGACATAGAGGTACGTCAGTTTGCGCAGCCGAGCCGCCTTGCCACAGTATATCTGCGGAAGGCCGTCGGCAAGTGTTTAAAGTGGAAGTAAACCCTCCTATCATTTTCAGCCAGGAAAGCTGCCATCTTAGCCCCTGTTTTACCATCAACTGCCATGATGCTGCACATGTGACCAGTTATGACATCAGCCATTTGATGGTTTGACAGTTTGGTTGAGCGCACAGGCAAATATGACAGTTACATTCCCAGCATGTGTCGGAATGTAACTTTTTTGCAACTGTTAAATCGATGGGTTTAGTTTCTGCTTTAAGGACAAGTACAACTTCTGCTAGTCCAGAAAAATACCTATTGATCCTGTCAAAAATCTTGTGTCTTGGTAACTTCCTGTGGACTGAACTGAAATCTAAAACAAAGATATCAGCTTTCTCAGCTATCTTATGTGAACGACAAAACACCTCCTCTCTATGTAATTGAGATGAGAAAAAAGGTAGGAGACTGTACTGCAAATCAGGAGAGCAGTCTTGGGTGACAATGCCGCTCCCCCACAATCAGTGAATATTGTCACTCTAAGCCTAGGTATTGGCAGAATCAACATGTGAAAATCGTAGGAAAAAGGCCTTAAAAAGAGAAATGAATGCAGACACCACTAATGACTGGTAAGCTGCAATACAATACATTTGTTTTGAGTTTGGTTACACTTGAATGTGTAAAGGGGTGACTATGATATTCAAGGGTAAATAAATCTATGAAACACTTTTAGACAACAAAATACTAAAAGTATATTTAAAAAAAAAACAAAAAAAAACTGTATTCTAGATAAGAAAGGTCTTCTGCACATTAGGCAGTATACAATTGCTGTATGCAAAGACGTTAACTACTCTAATCCTTCCTAAAAAACATTATTGAGTAGGTGTCAAAGCACATAGAGAGTGAAATGCATTAGAATGAGGACCTTGGCAAGCTGTTCTTTGACACTTAGGCATTTTTTTATGAGAAATTGAAGCCTGCAGTGCATCTCACATGTCCTTGCATGTGGTGTATGTATTAAGCTAAAACTTGGTTGAGCATTTATATAGAAGGACCAAGAGTGGAGCCGCTCCATGATCAGGTTCCTTTGCCAACCTTCACCATGTTCTTGTACTGTTCTGACCCACGACCATTCTTTTTTTTATACATGACACTTCACCCTGCCTCTTCAATTGCCGTGTTTAGACCTTGAGTAACCAATCATCAGGGTAGAGTTCTGTCACAACAGGGGGTGCAATAGAGAACCACCTGCATCCAATCAGACACAAGTACTGCAAGGGGATTTTGACAACCAGCGATGCCAGCTGTTAGAATAAGGATAGGCATAGGAGATTTGTCCATCCATGCAATTTAGAATCCAATTGACTAATTTCTGTTCAGCCTCAGGCTGAACAAAAAAAATAAATCTACATGTGTATAGCCAGCTTTACTCAAACATAGGAGGTGTAATAAGACAAGAATGATTCTTTAAAACTTGTAGCTTAACATTATCTACTGACCCCAATGCAATTGTCTTGCAGTCAGTTAATAAAGACAAAATGCTTTTTCTGTTGTATGAAACCCGCATTATTGCATGGTAATACAGTACATCTGGTAACAGGGCAATGTACTCTGGGATTGTTACACAACCTATTAGTACATGACTAATGCTTCTTTCAAGTACAAGGCACATCAGCATTAGACAGAATTGTGTCCTTGGGTCCTTCTAGAAGTAAATAGCCTTTTGACAAGTCTTAATAGTTGGGAATGTAAAACAAGAAAAATGAGTTTAGAAAGAACTATAGCAAGACGGTATTCCACTTAAAAAAATAAATAAAAATCTTTAAAAGGGTGGCATTCACATCTAAGCAGTAAAAGAGGACTGATTTTTATCCTGTTATGTGACTGAATTTCTTACAAATTTTTTAACAGGCTACTGGAAAATTACTGACTTAATTTTTACCATGTGCCACTTATAGGCCATATTAGTATTCCAGAGTTCAGGATGAAAAGAAAGGTAGAAGAGTTTGCTTTCCTGAACTCAGATCTTAACATCCCTGAATGGATTTGTGCAGGCAAATCCTTACAAAAGGTTGTAGATTGCAAGCTCCTCTGGGAGGGGGGGGGGGGGGCGGCCCGCTGATGGTTTATATGTTTGTACTATATAAAGTGTCTATGTATATACATGCAATCCAATAGCCAATACTCCGTGCACAAACATCCAGTGGACTTCTACACGAGAGAGAGAGATCTCGATCTCTCTCTCTCTCTCTCTCTCTATATATATAGAGATCTCTCTCTCTCTCTGTAGATAGATAGATCTATCTATCTATATCTATATATCTATATCCACACATACATACATATTTATTTACTATATTGCTGGTTCGGCTGAAAATACCTCTGTGTAAAGCCTCTGATGGTTGTGCCCATTCTATAACTCCTAGACCATATGTTGGCTGCCAGGTAGTCATTCTACAGTAAATCTGAGCTGGTCCATTCCATCATGTATAGTCCAGGCTCTCTTGGTACCTCTCATCCCCACCCCCACCCTAAGCATTCCATCCTCCCACTAGTAGGGAGAAGGAGGGAGTGCAGGATGCATAGGACTGAGGGGGTTGGATGAGCACAGAGACTGTATTAAAAATAATGAATCATCTCCATGACATTCCCAACGTCCCCCTTTTGCAGCATCTTGGCTGTTCCAAGCAGAGTCACAGGCTTGGTCCTGATCACTTCCACCCTGATCCAGAGCAAGAAGGGAGGAAAAAAATATATTCTACAGCTATGAGTATGTCAATGACATTACAATGACAATCCCAGCATTACCTGTTCCAGCAGCTTCTCCCATTATGATGTACACAGAAATCATAAAAAAAAAAAAAGAAAGATGACTGCCCACAAGTTTAGAGGGGCACCCCAGAGGTGCTAAATATAAGGACATGAATATATCCACAAAAGTAATACCGTACTTTTACTCTGTCCTGAATCTATCTTATGCTGTATGACTCAAGTGCCAGGACCTCGGGTTTGGTACCTTTTGGTGTAGGAACGGTGGTATTCGGCACACAAGACCTTGCTGCAGGGGAACTGAATATCTAAACAAGGGGTTACAGCTCAAAATTCTATTTTTGTGATCCTCCCCACCTTTCATGGCATTTAATGCATTTTCATTTGCTTCATCCTAAAAACCTTTTTTATCCTGAATTCTTTATGGCAGCCATGTGGCATACAGGGTTGACGGCACACTGCTAGTGGTGCATCCATTATAGCCCGAGTTCATCCAGCATCATGTAACATGGAAATGGATTGGCGCTGTACTGGAAAGGAGGATTCAGAGGCCAATACTGGATCAGTAGAGGGTTAATAATTTTTTTGGCATCGTTGGGGGGTGCCATTAAAAAATGTAAATGAGCGGAACTAACCCTTTCTATTCTTTTCAGCCAAGCAGGCTGCCATCTTCCATAGTGCTGCACATGTGATCAGTTATGACTCCAGTCATTTGATGATTTGACAGTTGGGTTGAGAGCACAAGCAAATGTGACAGTTAGCATTCCCAGCGTGCTTGGAATGTAACTGTTTTTTGAAACAGTTAATTGATGGATTTAGTTCCGCTTTAAGATTCCATATGGGAGGAATAGTAAAAGGCTTAAAAAGGAGGGTAGGTGTGTGGGTTGTGTTTAAGGGCCGGTTTACACTGCTGCGTGCAGCGAGATCGCATGTGATTCGGATGCTGCAGTACAAATCACAGATAGTATGGCTGAATTTGCATCGCATTAGGCCCAAACTCGCACAGGACCCTTTTTTTGATCCGCAGCATAATCTGATCGCATGTCTGAATTTTGCAGATTGCACTGCAATTTGCAAACTGATTTGGGGGTGCCATTAACTTTTAATTGACACTCCCAGCAGTTCGTATTGGGCAGTGTGAACTGCCGCTGGGAGACATGCGATGCAGGAACCCGCAGTGGATTTGCAGGGTTCCCGCATCGCTGCAGTGCGAACGTAGCCTAAAGGAGGGTTAGGGTGTTTGGCCATCACTATCTATAGCAGGAACAAAAAAATGTCAGTAGCAATTTTTTCACAGTTTCCAACAATATGCTATATTCATATTTACCAATCTGATGGATCTTATACAACACCAGTTTCCCCAAGGTCCATAAATATAATTACTTTTCATCCATGGTACATGTTACATGATTAAACAATTTTACAATGCAACAAGCGTAATGATCAAAATTTATATCCATCTCTCAATCTTGATTGTTACATTTGTTGCATAGTACGCATAAAAAAAGTTTTTGTATGTGTGTGTAATATAACATGGCTTGACAAATTTGCTTGGAATCTAGGAGCCAGCTAAAAAAGTTAGGAGCCAGGTTTTTTTTTTTTTTTGTTAACGACCGATGTGTGCAGAAGCGAACGCATATGAAAGCGGTGTTCAAACCACACATGAGGTATCACCGCGATCGGTAGAGCGAGAGCAATAATTCTAGCCCTAGACATCCTCTGCAACTGAAAACATGCAACATGTAGAATTTTTAAAAAAGGCCTATGGAGATTTTAAAGGGTAAAAGTTTGTCGCCATTCCACGAGCGGACGCAAATTTGAAGCGTGACATGTTGGGTATCAATTTACTCAGCGTAACATTATCTTTCACAATATAAAAAGTTTTTGGCTAACTTTACTGTTGTCTTATTTTTTAATTAAATAAAGTGTGTTTTTTCCTCAAAAAAGTGCGCTTGTAAGACCGCTGCGCAAATACGGTGTGACAGAAAGTATTGCAACGACCATCATTTTATTCTCTAGGGTGTTAGAATAAAAAAATATATATAATGTTTGGGGGTTAACTTCTAAGTAAAGCGAAGGAGAATGGGCGGGTAATGAAACAGGCAAGCATTGCTGGTTGTCTTGTCATACCAACGGCCACTACAAGAGGGCGCCAGATTACAGAATGAATCATAGGCCTGCAGAAGGCCGCAAAGCCGCGGCCTCATTTACCGGCCAGCGTGGCCCGACGAAATTGCGCGATCGTGGGGGGGGGGGGGGGACGACGCACGGAGACACAGGAAACCTCAGCTGTGCTGCCTCAGGCGCCTGGGTTTTGTCAAACCCTGGATTATATATATATATATATATATATATATATATATATATATATATATATATACACACACACACACATACATACATATATATATATAACAATATATATATATATATATATATATATATATATATATATATCTACATACATATATACACACACACAAATTTTTCAAAATTCGAAATCAAGCATCCGATGCTCATTAGCGATCTTATCAGTTTTTAACAGTTTATCATATTTTTATTTCCTTTACATTTGCTAATAAAAAAAGCTAAACTATATATAGATTGCATTTTTTTTCTGGATGCTGCATTAGTACATGGCCACATATACTAAAATACCATATAAATAATCTACAACTCTATGACTCATTTCCATGTAACTAGCAGTCAATGCATACACTATTCAAAAATGGCTTGCTCACTCCATGCTGAAAGGGTAAATAAAATAAAAAAATTTATTGTAACACAAAAAAAAAGGATTGCTTACAAAGTAGGTACCTAATTGCAGGCTGTAGTTGCAGACACAGAAGAAAAACAAAGATTATATATTTTGAAACATTTAATAGAGGATCATAGTTTTATAATCAATCTGGGTGAAAAAAAAAAGAAAGAAAAAAAAAAACCTTAGTCGAAGCCTGTGTTCAGACGCTAAATACCAATCTCCTGTCAGCGGAGGCCCATTACCCTCCCCGCCGCCATGGCAACGCTAACAGTGTGCCTCACTTCAAAGACAAAGATGTAATTTCAGCTTTGCAGCAGTCAGAGGGAGTGGTTAGACTATACTGCTTGGGCTATGTCAGCTGATGATGAATTATAAAAATACTCCAGGAAGGTTATGGGGTGGATGATACCACTTCCATCTGGAGGGGTTTGAGTGTCATCAACTCTTCAGAAAAGAGCAGAAGGTGTACCGTTTTCGTAATTATAAATCGAAAGAATTAAACTGACTTTATATATGCAAATTTCCTTTGTTAACTACAGACCACAAATAGAATCCATTTTTCGGAATGCTGGATTACTATTTAAAAATACTATATATTCAAATATCTGTTTTTAACTGTGTCTTCATACACACCAGTGATTTCAGCAAACAAATTGCTTTTATGGTGGCTATACACAAAATTCTATTAATTTATCCGATAGAAGTGTGATTAACGCAAAAAGCTCCAATCTGTAAATAATCAAAGGGTCATAACTTCCTTTCTGATCAGAAAAGAAATTGATCATTTATCGAAGTATGTATGGCCACAATTAAGGCTCATTCACATCATGCACAATTGTTTTCTAGGTGTTCCATTCACACCATAACAGGCTTTGAGATGTGTTGTGGTGCACTGACCAAAAATGCAGCATGTCTGCATTTTTGTAAAGCGCGGGGCACAGCATGCTACTGCTCCGCTGAATGAAGTGTCGTTTTGGGGGTTTATTTACTAAAGCTGGAGAGTGCAAAATCGGGCTCATTTCTGCATTGAAACCAATCAGCTTCTAACCTCAACTTGTTCAATTAAAGTGCTTGTTAACTCTAAAATATTATTCACTGCCAGCCCCTCTGTTAGAGCCTGGCATACCACACTATACAAGTCCTTTAACCACTTAAGCCCCGGACCATTTCGGGCCATTAGGACCAAGCCTGTTTTTGGATTCGGCACTGCGCTGCTTTAACTGTAAATTGTGCGGACATGCAATGTTGTACCCAAATGAAATTTGCGTCCTTTTCTTCCCACAAATAGAGCTTTCTTTTAATGGTATTTGATTGCCTCTGCGATTTTTAATTTTTTGCGATATAAATGGAAAAAGAACGAAAATTTTGAAAAAAAAATATATTTTCTACTTTTTGTTATAAGAAAAATCGAATAAACTCAATTTTAGTCATACATTTAGGCCAAAATGTATTCAGCCACATGTCTTTAGTAAAAAAAAATGTCAATAAGCGTATATTTATTGGTTTGCGCAAAAGTTATAGCGTTTACAAACTAGGGTACATTTTCTGAAATTTACACAGCTTTAAATTTATGACTGCCTATCTCATTTCTTGAGGTGCTAAAATGGCAGGGCAGTACAAACCCCCCAAATGACCCCATTTTGGAAAAGTAGACACCCCAAGGAAATTGCTGAGAGGCATGTTGAGCCCATTGAAATATTTTTTTTTTGTCCCAAGTGATTGAATAATGACAAAAAAAAAAAAAATTACAAAAAGTTGTCACTAAATGATATATTGCTCACACATGCCATGGTTATATGTGGAATTGCACCCAAAATACATTCTGCTGCTTCTCCTGAGTACGGGGATACCACATGTGTGGGACTTTTTAGGAGCCTAGCCACGTACGGGACCCCGGAAACCAAGCACCGCCTTCAGGATTTCTAAGGGCGCAAATTTTTGATTTCACTCCTCACTACCTATCACAGTTTCGAAGGCCATAAAATGCCAAAATAGCACAACCCCCCCCCCCAAATGACCCCATTTTGGAAAGTAAACACCCCAAGCTATTTACTGAGAGGCATGTTCAGTCCATGGAATATTTTATATTTTGCCACAAGTTGCGGGGAATATGACAAACTTTTTTTTTTTTTGCACAAAGTTGTCACTAAATGATATATTGCTCACACATGCCATGGGCATATGTGAAATTACACCCCAAAATACATTCTGCTGCTTCTCCCGAGTACGGGGATACCACATGTGTGGGACTTTTTGGGAGCCTAGCCGCGTACAGGGCCCCAAAAACCAAGCACTGCGAACGCTGCAGTTATGTGTGTTGTGTTTGGTAAGTGACAGTGATCGATCGATACTGCACTTGGGTGGGCTGGGCTGGGCTGGGCGGAGGGGCTAAACGCAGGCGCTAGCAGGTATCTGGGCTGATCCCGCTAACACTGCGTTTTTGGGAACCATAAACTGCTGGGGATGCTAGTATAGATCTGATCAGATATGATCAGATACTATACCACTAAGGGGGGTGTATGCTTTGCGCGTGGGTGTTAGCATTACTGTCACTAACCTAACACTGCCTGGGGCGACGCAGACCCTCTCTGGCGCTAAAACCTAATTGATCAGGGGGGTTAAACCTTTATTGGGTTATATACGGCGGGTGCCCTGATGCTATAAAAAGCAAACTAATCAACCAGCGTCACCCGTAACCTTTATATGGTGATCACTGGTGAAAGGGTTAACTAGGGGGCAATCAGGGGGTTAAAACCTTTATTAGGTTAAATATGGGGGTACCTGACACTATATAAAAACCTGACGGGTAACCTAAATAACTAATAACTTACTGGCTAACCAGTGACAACCAGTGACGCTTATACGGCGATCACTGGTGAAAGGGTTAACTCTAGGGGCAATCAGGGGGTTAAAATAATATATGGGGGTACCTGACACTAATAAAAACCTGCGGCGAACCTAAAAAAAAATAACTGCCTATCTAAAACACCAGCGACACGAATACAGCGAAAAACAATCGCTTAGTGACGCTGAAGTTAGGGGGTGAAAGGGTTACCTGGGGGGTGATCAAGGGGTTAAACCTTTATTAGGGGGGGTTAGGGGGCTACCCTGGACCTAAAGGGGCCTAAACCTAACTGCCCTGCAACTTTTTACTGTCACAAATGACACTAAATGCAGTGATCAGTAAAATAAATGATCACTGCAATCAGTGACACTGTGATTGGGGCTTTGGGGTGACCTGGGGGTGATCTGGGGGTGACATTGTGTGCCTATGTGTACCTACATGTCAGTGGACTGTTAGTGCACTAACCTGCTTCCTCTCTGCTCGGCGCCGGGAACGAAAAGACCGCGGCGAGGGAGATGACATCACTTCCTCCAGCCTTGTTTACATCACATGGCGGAGGAAGCATTTTCATTGGCCGGGAGCGATCGCGAGGGGGGGGGGCGGAATCGAGCGGCCCCCCCTCATGCCTGATCGCTCCGAACACTTAACGGCCGCTCACTGCAGTGAAGGGGGGGTCCGGATGGACCCCCCAACTGCACAAAGGCGATCACGTAGATCTACGTGATTCTGCCTGTCCGTGCCATTCTGCCGACGTAAATCGGCGGTGGTGCGGTCGTTAAGTGGTTAAAAAACAAGTGCTCTAAAATACCTCTTTAGAGCCATCTTCAGGCTGGTCACTTGACTCGCGGGCCCTTTGCAGCTCCGAGACATCGCTTCTGCGGGAGGGGCCGTGATCTCCCTCCGACGTCAGCCGGGAGATCAAGTGACCTCCCGCAGAAGCGAGTCACGTGACCAGCCTGAAGACCGCTCTAAAAGAGGTATTTAGAGCACTTGTTTTTACAAAGGACTTGGATAGTGTGGTATGCCAGGCTCTAATAGAGGGGTTGGCAGTGACAATTTTAGGGTTTTTATTTTTAATAGTAGCTGCGCGGGGGAGAGGGGCGGAGACAGAGACACAGAGAGGACGCTGACATGTAGGAAGGAGGGGGTGAGGGGGGGAGACATAGCGGTCCTCTATGCTCTCCTCTCCTCCCTCACCCCCTCCTTCCTACATGTCCGCGTCCTCTCTTTGTTTCTCTGTCTCCGCCTTGTTTTTTTGTTTGTTTTTTTTACAGTTAAGAGGGGGGCAGATTACACAGCACAAGCACTGTGGTAATCTGCTTTAGGGGACCAGAATCAGTTTGTTGTTTTGTTTGTTTTTTTGGGTTAACAAACACTTTAAGCTTTGGCAATAAAACCTGGAAGCTTATTGGTTTCTATGCAGAAGCGGGCCTTATTTTGCACTCACCAGCTTTAGTAAATTTTAGGCTTTGTGACACACAAAAAAAAAAAAAAAAAAGAAGAAGAGAGAGAGGGGGAGAGAGGGAGAGAGAGGGAGAGAGAGGGAGAGAGAGGGAGGGAGAGAGAGGGAGAGAGAGAGAGGGAGAGAGAGAGAGGGAGGAGAGAGAGAGGGAGGGGAGAGAGAGGGAGAGAGAGAGAGGGAGAGAGAGAGAGGGAGAGAGAGAGAGGGAGAGAGAGAGAGGGAGAGAGAGAGAGGGAGAGAGAGAGAGGGAGAGAGAGAGAGGGAGAGAGAGAGAGGGAGAGAGAGGGAGAGGGGAGAGAGAGAGAGAGAGGGAGAGGGAGAGGGAGAGAGAGAGAGGAGAGAGAGAGAGGGAGAGGGAGAGGGAGAGAGGGGAGGAGGGAGAGGGAGAGGGAGAGG
>CM055121.1:102235191-102312691 GCA_029206835.1 Rana muscosa
GGCAGTTATCAGCAGTTTTTGGCAGGGGTGTTTTCTAGCTGGAAAAAAACAAAAACAGAACTAGTGGGTTTTGAGAGGTTTTTTCAGCTCTAAAACAGCTCCAACTCTGAAGAAAGCTGAAAAACGCAAAAAACACACTGAACGCTACAAAACGCAGCAATTCTGCATACATCAGGGTTTTGAAGCCAGTAAGCTTTTATGGCTTTGCCAAAAAAAAAAAAAAAAAGGTAAAAAAACGCTGAAAACGATACTACAAAAAAAACTCACTCTACAGCTACCTATAGCTAACGTTACTGGCTTTTTTTTTATAACGTCCAGTTTGAATGAGGCCTATAGCCGAACTCTGACTTGAACAAAAAACTAAATTCAAAAAGCACATCTGGCAGCTTTCATTTCATGTCACTGTCCCACAGACTTATCGATCAAGTAATGCTGTGCCAAGTCTCTTCTGGGTTAACGGACACATCCTTTGACCTCAGGGTTTATTATGTGTGCAATAGCACTGGAACAATAGAAGTGAAAAATTGGTTCAGGCGGATCTACCATAAAAAGAGATTTTGTTCTTCAAAAAAGCAGAACTGTGATTGAGGTCCAGTATGAGTGGACACAGGAAGCGCTGGTGGCCAGATGGTAAATTCTTGGATGTGTATGGAGAAATGCCTGGCACAAAAGTTCATCGCACTTAGACCCCGTTCACACCTTTTTCAGCTTGAAGCTCTAAAACGCTCAACAAGTCAAATACTATTCAATGACCCCTGTTCACATATGCACGCTCTGATGACCGGAGAAAAATGCCCGTCAATCAAAAAAGTACATGAGCTTCTTATTGGCAGATTACAAGCGTTTTTGGCCCCCATATACTTCAACAGAAACATCTGAAAATGTGCGACAGGAGTGCTTCACTAGCGATTTGTCGCGCATTTTCTGCTCAAACAGCAGCTCTCCATCCACAATTTCCTCCTCCTAGTCCTTTCTATTGGCTAAACAAAAATGCCTCAAGCGGTAAAAAAATTGGAAGACACTTCAAAAACGCTAAAATAAAAAACACCAAAAAAGTCACTCTGCTCAGATGTGAACGGAGCCTAAAAGTGAATTTGAAACATTTAATAGCATCAGATGCAGTCAATGCTGTCTATAGTGTCAGCTGCCTATATTATTATTATTATTATTATAATACAGGATTTATATAGCGCCAACAGTTTGCGCAGCCGCTTTACAACAGTGTCATCAGAAGAAATTAGTCTTCATTGAGCCTAAATACAGGTCCCCTAGTGCATTCGCTTGTGATTTTTATTTTTATTTTTTAACATCAACTGTTGAAGCCCTAAAGAAAGAGGCTTTTTCCCCCTGACATGTGTTGGCTGTATCTGATGCTCTTAAAATGGTTATAAAGGCTAAAGTTAATTTTTTTTTCTACCTTAATACATTCTGTGCATTAAGGTAAAAAAAAAAAAAAAAAAATCAATAGCCGTTTCCTCCACCACCCTTAAATACTTACCTGAGCCTGATCTCGATCCAGCGATATGCCCCATATGCAGCAGCTATTCTTCCCTCTCTTCTCACAGAAGACTCAGCAGCAGCAGGAGCATTGCTCTCAGTCAAATCCTGTGAAGAGGGAGTAGGTGGTGGAGCCGTGCTGTGTGTGTCTATGGATGCACACAGTCATGCTCGGGACAGTAATCACATGAGTGCCCCCATAGCAGCCAGCAGTTTATGGGGGCACTCAGAGTAGGAGGAAGCAGCGGGGAACCCCAGAAGAGGAGGTTCCGCGCCACTCTGTGCAAAAACATTGCACGGAGCAGACAAGTATAACATGCTTATTAAAAAAAAAAAAAAAAAAAATGAAGCCTTACAACCGCTTTAACAATTAAATGTTTCAAAAAGTCCCTCAAGTGAGATGAACTTTTGTACCAGGTGTTCCTCCATACGCAACCAGAAATTTGGCCACAGGGTGATAAGGCTCCACCTCCTTTCCCGGACTTGCAGAAGAATGCTGCAGAGAGGGGCATCATAACAGAATGCTGCTTTCTGAAATGTTTGGGATCTTCACCGCCAGGGAATAGAGGATCTGTGGAATGTCACCGGACCAGACCAAAAGGTATGTAAATAGATTTATTTTTTTAAAGACCAATGCACATAAACAAGCAAAAATACATGAATTCAGATGCATTTGGAGCCAATTTATAAACACACCCAGAGGATAGTAATGCTTTTCTATGGCTGCAATCACACCTAGGAATTTAGCAGCATCTAGGTACAGTTTATCTACATTTATACATACAAAACATTCTTGCATTCTTGGACTGTTAAGCCTTGTACACACTACTAGTTTTTTTTTTCATTCAACCCAGCAGGTTGAACGAAAACAAAACAAAACTGGCAGCTTGGGTTGGAGCCGCCGTACTACCAATCCAATGTTAGTACAGAAATCTCTCCTGCTGTGCTATTGTGTTCTAACAGGGGGGACGGCCCCCCCGCCAGAACACTCCGGTCAGTGCTCTCGGCAATTGGTGCTGATCGGTAGACATTTTTCGGTCATGACCCTTCAACAGAAGCCGGCTTCTGTCGGACTGGCTGCCATACACATGGGCCAAATATATGGCCCATGCGTACTAGGCTTTAGGATCCATGTTCATGGGGACTTGGGGTACAGCAGGGGGTTCTAAGGAAGGGGTCTTGGGCTTTGAAAGGGTTCACCCAATTAGGTAGTTATAGGCAGGAAAAATATTCCTTCAGAAGTTATATACTTCTTCCTTACATACCAGTACAAAATGTAAATAAATACAAGTATATTATTTTAAGTATAATAAACAGCATGTGGTGGATACTACATAATTCCTGTTTTTATACATATTAGGAAAGCAGTAAACATAAAATAGCGATATTTTTAAAGAATATCTTTGCCACTTAAATGTAATTTTAATCAATTATTTAAACAGAATATCCACCTACAAAATGTATTCTTTTATGCTAATTTTTCTAGAGAGATTTTACATCCAAGTAAATCTGAACTGGATTTCTAACAACCAAATACTGACAGTAATAATTCTAATTTGAATGACACAGTAAGTAGTCAGCCCGACATCAATTTCTCCTCAGTGTGTGACTCATTTGTAGACAGTCCCCTAACCTTATGAACACTGCTTCCGATTAAATCACCACTGTCTAGACCGAGCATTCATTGTACTGAGCTTGTGTTTTCTGTTCCACAGCAGTATAGGGCTAGCACACTAGCAAGTAAATTGGGAAAATCATTATGTTAGCTAGAATGCAATGTAAAATGCTGTTTTTATTTGTGAACATAATTCTACAGTAGTGCCTTCTTCCATGGCCACTTAAGTCATTGTTTTGACATTTTTTTAGATGCATAAAATTGCATATATTTCATATTACATTCAAAGGGTTTTGGTCATAAATAAGTGTGTTGCTTACCAATCCTTGTCCAATCACAAACTGGGGGCTAGGTGGTGAACATGGTGTATTGCTTAAAGCAGAGCTTCATCCTCTAAAACATGATCCCTCCTCCGGATCTCTTATTTTCTCTTAATTTACCTTTTTTTTTATATATAAATTGTCTGGTGTGCTTACCCTAGGCGAATGACGTGCACTGTGCTCCCTTTGCCTCCAGGGATATGCATGTCACATATCTCAGGAGGCAAAGGCTTACATTCAATAAAGATTTAGGGGGAGGCCTAGTGGGGTATCATCAAGAGGTAAGGCAGCTGAACCCAAACCCAGAATAGCTACCAGCCTCTCGATGACTTTGCACCAAAACATGGCGGCACGGGAGAGAGTGCTTCCAGAAGAGAGGAGGATCTCAGCTAGACAATGCTAGATCCAATGGGTGGGCAAGTATGTAAAAAGTGAAGAAGTTCCCACCAGGCAAGTAGGAGTTAAAAAAAATAAAAAATTTAAGCGGGAGGGTAGAAAAATGCTTTAAAGTACATTAGAGAAAAGTGAGGTCAGTAACCATGCGATGCTGTCTGACAAGCGTAACTGGATCATAACATAAAACAAAGAAACCAGAGAATTAATTTTTTGTTACATGATGCTCAAAAAAAAAAAAACTAAGTGTTGTAGGTATTGTTTATTAAAGCAAAACTAAAGGCAAGAATATTAATCTCAAATTGTCTGATGCCTGTGAGATCTCTTGCCAGCATCTTCTCTCTAGCTTTTTCTTGGTGCCTCTCTCCCACTGTCTTGATTGACTAGTGCTGGATGACGTCAATCCCGCGGATGCAAGGAAGTCATTCATCCTGCCACACAGGCACTGTGTCGGAAATGTAAATAGAGCTGAGCATGCAGGCAACTTTATTTTATTGCAGAAAAGACATTGCATGTTTTTTTCCTGCAATACAAAGTCTGCCTGTTCGCATTTTTTTTTTTTTTTTGTACCTTTAGTTCCACTTTAAGGAGACAAGGTTTTAGGCATCTTAAAAAGGAAGTTCACCCTAGAATTACTTTATGAACACTAAACAGTCATAATACATATGTAAAGTGATAACTGCATAGCACCAAGTCTGACTTCTGTCTGTAGTCCACGTTTCCAGCACTGGAAACTGCTGTCCATTTACCAGCAAGACCATCCAAATTATGGTGTCACTCAGCCCCCCATGATATCAACTTCTTGTGATTGTAAAGCCTCACTGGAAAACTCTTCCTTTGTGCCCTGATGCTATCAAAGACATAGCACAGGGGGGCTGAGTGACACCATAAGCTACATTGTGATGCTAAGTAAATGACTAACAGTTTTCAATGGCGATTGCTAGAAAACCAGAACATAGAAAGATGTCAAACATGGTGCTAAGCATTTATGAAGGTACAAGTGTTATATAGCGGTTTAATGTTCATAGACACTTTGCAGAGTTGTCATAGCTGCTTTCCCGTAAGTCAAAATAGCTTGGCTGAAAAACCTTTAAAAGCAAATATATATAACAGTAGTATAAAAAACATGCTACCATCAAACCTCTTCTTAATTGGGCAGTCCAATAAACATACGCTACAAAAACAGTCCACAAATATAATGAAACACAGACTTTGGCCTCATAACAGTCCCAGCATCGGTTGTAGTTAATTATGGATAATGATTCTTCATAAATACTAAGACACGTCATATCATAGAACATCAAGCAACATAACAGATCTATAATAAAATGAATCTAAAATCTCTACAAAAACACACACATATTCATACATCACAACAAAGCTTTCTTCATAGCTGAATTGCAGGAAAAAAAAAGCATTGTAGCAGAAGAAACATCATATAGATGTTCTATAATAATCTTCTTTGCAACCTCTAATATTCTTGCCTCTTGTATGCGTTGTCATAAAATGAAATAAAACGGTTGAAAATATTCAATTTTTTCACAGTCTACTTTATACCCTGTGGATTCACACCATACTTCCAACTAGGACACACTCCTTTTATCTCATCAAAATTACACGATAAAGTTAACATAATGTAATCTCAGCAGTTGCTAGCAGAAGCCAAAATTGAAACGCATATGTAGCGTTAGACAGGGTAAGGCTTGACTTTAAAGACTTTAATAGCTCATTTTCCCCAAACTCCCAAGGGAACTGATCAGACACTTCTTTGTGACCTGAAAATACTTTAGACACTGTGACTCAAGCTTGGGCTAGAGATTGTATAATGTTTATGGAACACAACTAGACTGTTCAGAAAGAAAATGTAAAAAGGAAAATGGGACACACTATGGAATTAAAGGAAATCTGTGCTGAGTAATAAGGTGTTGATCTCTCTGAAAATAATAGTTTCTTGTTCATGCTGACCCATTGGCATTTACCTAAATTCACCTTGCAGGCTTTTTTCAGGTCCGTAATTTAAAGTATTTAAAAGAAGCCTCTCCTGAGGCTGTCACTGCAGTCTACTCATTAAAATCATAGCTGCCTGGCTGTCATGTTGAGCCTCTGACTTCCTTAGCTCAGAACAAGTAGGAGGATAAGGACTTCTGGCTTTGCTCTGTGTGCTTGTTCTTGGTCTGAGGCCCAGAAAGTATTAAAGGGGAACTAAATTCAGGATTAATCACCTCTATTCCAGTGGTCCGGTGCCCATGAGATCCCTCACTGGTGCTGGCATCTTCAGGGTGCTGGTCTTCAGCCAACTTGATTTGCTGGCACAGGATGATGATGCGCACGTGTGGGAGTCATTCATCCCCGACACACTGGCACTGTGCCGTAAAAGTAAACTATGCTGTTTATTTTATTGCAGAAGAGGCTGACTGTTATTTTTCCCCCCATGACTTTAGCTCTGCTTTAAAGACAGTAGGCCAGCATAATAGCTGGGCAACTAGCATCCTTAGAGTACAGCAATGTCAGCCTACATATTTCGATTTGGAAAGGTTTACTTTCAAAGGTAGCCAAACAGAGTAGTGTGCTTTAAAGGAAAGCGTGTTTAAGTATGCAAAAGTGTGAAGGACGCCCTTTACTCTAAAATGAGCTTTATATGATCAATTTCCTTTTTCTGTTCAAAACTGGTATTGTTATATAAAGGTGCATGCAGTTTTTTTTTCCCAAGGTACTGTACATTGTTTTAACAGCAATCAGGTTATGATCAGAAGTAAAAGATGTCACCCTGGTAGTCTACTGCTGCATTTTAAATGGAAATATGTTCAATGAGAGCAGGTTATAAAAAGCAACATTGTGTATAAGATTCAAGCGTAATTTTTTTTAAAAAGGACAGAATGTCTGCTTTCGCACAGCAGCCGCGTTGGTGGTAAAGCACTGCTCGTTTTAGCAGCGTTTTTTGGTCGCTAGCGGGGCGCTTTTAACCCCCGCTACCAGCTGATTAAAAGGGTTAAAACCACCTGTGTTGCACCGCTTCCCGAAGCGCTGCCCATTAATTTCAATGGGCTGGGGCGGTGTATGAGCGATGTATACAGCGCTCCCAAACCGCCCCAAAGATGCTGCTTGCAAGATTAACTAAAACAGATTACCATTAAACAATAAGGGCCGATCAGGTCTGCCTGTCAGTTTTTCAGGTGGACCCAATCAGACCATCCATTGCTCTCTATAGAGCGGTGGAGGTCAATAGACATGTGTCCGCTAAAAACAGATGGATGGGGATTAGTTTGCCCTGTCATCCGCCTGCTCCATGTGGATCCGCTGAGAGATCCCCTGCTGAGCTTGTGGACCCTGCCAGTGTGAAAGGAGCCTAAATGTGTTCCTTGTGCTTTCCTTTGTACCAATTTTATCGCTCTCAGATCCCTGATGAAAAATTTCAGAGCTTAGGGTCGTAGTAATAAAATGCCAATTTGGCACTTTCAGTAGAGTTTAGGTATAAATCGCTAAGTTTTTTATTGCATCTGTGTCCCCACTATGGAGATTTACTTTTTTTGTCCTGGTGAATATTGTCGCTGGCACTCAAGTGACCGGAAATATAACATTTTGAGTTGTCACCAGAATAGGAACAGAGGGAAATATTCAGAGACATATGTTCTGGTGACAGATGGGATTTCCTCCCACTTTCTAGAAATGTTTATTTTCTTCAAAAACAAAACAAAAAAGTTTTGGCTTTAGATACTTGAAGGGATCGTACACGCTACCTCCTATGGGCTGCCCCAGGGCCATGCACGATCTGCCATGTGTGTTTAAGCACATTTTTTTCCACCTTTATATAAAGTGTCACATAGGGGTTGATTTACTAAAACTGGAGAGTGCAAAATATGGTGCAGCTGTGCATGGTAGCCAATCGGCTTCCAGTTTTTTTTTTGGGGTCAAAGCCTAATTGAACATGCTGAAGTTAGAAGCCAATTGGTTACTATGCACAGCTGTACCAGATTCTGAGTGCTCCAGTTTTAGTAAATCTCCCCCATAGTGACACTTTATTCATGTCTTTGTACAGGAGTGTGGTGACATGCTTTGTGACCCAGTGTGCGGTCCAAAAAGGTCTTTATTTTACTGCACTGCACCGTACACTATACCAGTACTGTGGTGTGCACATTCCCCGGTGGCACACTGAAAATTTTCCACATCCCTTTTTCTTTATTGTACATCAGAAGAATGCCAGAATGTCTACATTTAAAGTTAGATTTTTCTGGTATGATGGTGTCAATAAGATGTCCACATAGTGGTCTTTGCCTTAAAATAGTAAATGTACATATTTTGCAGGAAAAAAAAGTGCATTAATTATTTTTTCCCACAGGAGGCTGCAGATCCACTGATTACTTATGCAATGTCAGGCTCCAGCAGACAAGCCCTGCAGTTTTCATCCCATACCACCGTACCGGCTGTCTGTTTGAAAGCTGCAGAGCTTGTGAATGAATGAGAGTGCTCATCAGCGCCCTCTCAGGTCATTGAGAACTACAAGCCTGCTCCAGAGACAGGTGTGACTTGCAGTTAATTTATTTACAGATCGCTCCGCCCACATAGCCGTGTTGTTTTTGAAAAGTGACAGCGGATGCGGGGAGAGGAATCCCCATGCAGAGGTTGGGGATGGGGCTGCACTGCTGCAGCATGTTACCTGTTACACCCTACATATGGGTGTAATGTGTAACATGCTCCAAAAAGGTGAACTTATCTTTTAACCTCTTTGTTCTCCAGATTTGTTTTATTAATATAAACTCTCAGAAAAACATTTCACTCTGAAAAACAAATGCAGCTTGTAGTGCAGATTTCTGGAAGATTTGAATGTGTTTTCTTGGAATGTGCATATGATAATGCTTGCCATGCAGCATGCTATCTAGTAAAGAGTAGACTGAAAGCTTCACCATTTGGGTTTGGGATTGCAATAAATGTCTTGTAAAATTATTAAAATGTAGAAAACAAACCATTCAGACCAGGTTTAGACTGTTAAACTGTGGCATCACTGACGCTACTGCAAATGTACGTTGGTGCACTGCTGTGCCATTTATTTTTAATGATGCCCTACTGCATCTGTGGTGCAGTGCACTATCGTGAGTATTGGTGCATTAGACAGCCCATTCAAATGTTTAGCTTTCCCAGCTTTTTCCTTGAACTTTGCATGTACTAAAAATAGCCCCTTCCCCTTGTTGTAGGGATGAGGAGATTAGGAGGTATTCTGTAGTCCTAATATGCTTTCTGTCAAAGTGAAACAACACGTGTTACCTGTCAGGATCATCAGGCAATATAAATGCCTGAAAATTGAACTAATATAGCCATCACATCCAAAGACTAGCACGCAATATATTAAATTTGTGTTTGTTGGTTCATATATATTTTAATGTCCCTATATGATCAGAAAATGGGATTTAATCACTTGAAACAAAGTCATTGAGTGTAACCATAGCCTATGTGTCCCCTTATGGCTCCAGACCTTATACCGAAAGGGCCACATTTCCCTCAACATGTATTTCAACAGAGATATCATCCTAAGTCACAACTGTGCCATGAGGGTGCCTTAGGTCTATATTTGTATCAAAACAGATTCTTAACATAAAAGGAAGGAATTGTTTTAAGGAAGCAATTATTTTAGGGAAATTAGGAGCGAAGAAGTGTATCAAAGGTGCAAAACCAATACCAGTTACAACTTGTGATCATATATTCAGGCTTTTTTTTCCCCCACTAGAAAAGCACTAGTAAGTACAGAGCTAAAATCTTTTAGTAAAATTTGATTGTTTCAATGTTATAGTATATCCATGTTAGAATGACTCAAGGACTCTTCTCATGGTAAAAGTTCTGGCATTTAAGCTTAAACAAAGAAGAAACCTGTCAAATCAATAGTTTTTCCATATACTGTACCTGTGCCATTTAATAGACACAACCACATTTTCTGAAGGAATTTTTTATTTTTTTAATTTAGCTACATCAACTGCTAAAAAAAGGCATAAAAAAAACAAGAAGAATTATCCAGAGATATGCACTATCGGCAGTTAAATAGGAGTTGGAACACCATCAGTATAGTAATCTAAATAGCAGGCAAAGCTCTTTGAAATCTTGTGTACAGTTAATGTCAGTTCTCTAGAGCAGGCGCTTAAAAATGGCTGAGGAAAGCATTCAAGAAGGCTTAGTCACTTTGTGGTGGCTTTTAGATTGTTGCCTTTATTTCAGGCTTAAACAAAGTTCAGTGGGGCATCTAACTGTCTCGGCTGCAAATTACAGTTTGCTCTAAAATAGGACGCATGCACAACATGTTCCCAAAGCTGCGGGGAGGGAAATCTATTCACTGGAAATTGAAGGCTTGGCGAGTCAATAATCTTCTTTCACACAGTAACAATTTTTTGTTAAAATTTGCTGACCCAAACAAAGGAAAACCGCATTGTTCATCTTTACAGTACTGTGGCAAAACACTAGAAACATGGGCAGGGAAATATATATACTGTAAATTTTCATATTCCAGCTACTGTACTTCTACATTTCTTTATTCAACCCTTAGTGAAAGAATAACACAGGTGGTATTAACTTTCCTATGGAGCTTTCACTTCTCCTTTGAACTCATCTACCTTCAGCAACCTTTCTTCCAGACAGCATGTCGTTGAGATTGTTTTCTACTTAGAGCACATCTTTGCTACTTTTCAGTTTCAGTGGAAATAAACATTACTACAGTAACAAAAATGGTGCATTTCGCGTCAAGTGACAGTGACACACAACTGCACCATATGTATTGATCTAGTGTGAAAATGTCATTAAAAAGTATATATAATCCCCCCGCCCCCCCCACATACACACACACCCACCAACATACATACTCTTACACTGCCTTGCTGCCTTGTTCCACTTATTAGCTTTGGCATGGTCATCAAAACCTTATGTGTCAAGCTCCGCAGGGTAGCTCTTCTCCTGCTCAGCTATCCTAGTAATCCTTTGGTTCTATCTAGTGACTTGCAATGAGATCCCCAGAATGGGTTTAAAACTGAAATGTATTTTTGTATTGGCAAGGACTGTCTATACTGAGGTGACAGAAGCCAGTGATGTGGGTTGCCAGTAGGTTCAGATAGGCAAGGTCTGTAGGGCCCGTGACAGTACCCTAGCTGCTCACTCCTGGTGAGACAGGTCTGCGTGTTGGCTCAGTGACATTTGTGTGCGGTAGATGAGAAGCACCCAGTAGACATATCAAAATGTCAAGACAGAATTATTATTATTTTTTTATGCTCAGTCTGCCCTTTAGTCTGGGGGTGGTAGACATACTGAAAGGACAGGTTGGTCCAATCAAGAAAAAAAATTCTGTCCAAAACAATGACGTGAATTTTGTTCCTCTGTTCCAGACAACGTTTTGGGGTATACCATAGTTGGCCTTATTCATATGGTTTCCTGTTTAGCTTGTAAACCACCAACTGTATGGATGAATGATTCTCCTGCTGTGGGCTATTGTATTCTGACAGCCAGCACTGCCCCCCTGTCAAAATACCCGAACAGTGCCTACATTTGACTGGATGCGAGTCCTGTTTGACCAGCAATTTCTTACCTGCCATCTTCTAAAAAAGTAAATTGAAAAATAGATTTTTGTCAATCCAGGTGTTACCGACAAGTCCACCTTCAAAATTTCAGGTGATTCAACATTACCTAATATTTTACTGGGGATGCCAGCAGCATAGAGAAGGAAAGTTTAGCAAGAGAAACGTAGGCACGGACAAAGGAAGGTGAAAATCGGACGGCCTGGACCCAAAAGATTTGAAGTTGAAACAGGGTTTGCGGGCTTTGACATAAGGGAAGGTGTCCTTGAGGAGGGTAGACCATCATCGGTTTCGAGAAACCAAAGAGAATGTATTGGCAATATCTGGGTGTCTGGCCATTTTGGTGTCATGCCCTTCAGGTAGAACTTTAAGCCTGAGGTATTGCAGAACAAGTTATTTACCTAAAAAGGTAAATTAATTGGGAAGTTGGACTGTACCTCAAATACATAAATTAAAAAGGTCAGGGTAAAGTAGTCATGATTTCAGCAGAAGGCAAAATACTGTGGATTTCTGAGGAATCCATGGAACAAGGTTTGAAGCTACATGAAAGGGTGAGAACTAATAACAATGTCAAAACAAGTAAAAAAGAAGAGTTAAGCCGTATCACTGTCTCAATATACTCTAAGTTCTTGTGGTCAGTGTAGACCACAAATGAGTGGCAAGCTCCTTCTAGCTAATGCCAACATTTCTCCAAGGCTCACTTGACAGTCAAAAGTTCACAATTTTATAGTTTGTAGTTGAGTTCCAAACTGTAGATTTTCCTGAAAAAACTAGGCACACAGATACAGTAGATAAAATTCCAGCACAAGTGCTGTCTTAAGTTTTTGAAAGGCCGACATGGCCTTCAGAGGCCAAAGAGCAGGGATAACTCACCATTTGGTTAGTGCCGCAATGAGCACAATGATGGAAATGTTCTTAGTCCCTTTCTGGGCTTTGTAAGCTTTTATAGTAAATGTATTGATTGCTTTTTAGTTCCGTAGGCTGGGCCCTACGAGTGATGGTCTGTAGTTTAGTGGGATCCATAGCAAAGCCATAATAAAAAATAAGGTAACCCCGGAAGGACACTTTCGATAAATGTAAGGTGCATTTAAAAATGTTGGCATATAGTTAGGCCAGTGTTTCTCAACTCCAGTCCTCAAGGCGCCCCAACAGGTCATGTTTTCAGGCTTACCATTATTTTGCACAGGTGTTTTGATCAGTTTCACTGCCTTAGTAATTACCACAGCCGTTTCATCTGAGGAAAATTCTGAAAACATGACCTGTGGGTGCGCCTTGAGGACTGGAGTTGAGAAACACTGAGTTAGGCTACTTTAACACTGAGGCTTTTTTCAGGCGCTAAAGGGCTAAAAACAGCACCTGTAAAGCGCCTGAAAAACACCTCCCCTGCAGTCCCAGTGTGAAAGCCCGAGTGCTTTCACACTGGAGTGGTGTGCTTGCAGAACGTTTGAAAAAGTCCTGCAAGCAGCATGTTTCGGGTGGTGCGGGAGCGGTGAATACAATGGGCACCGCTGCTGAAGCGCCTGCAGGCGCTATTAACCCTTCATTCAGCCGCTAGTGGGGGTTATTCAGAGGCAGACAAGCCCCAGGGTAGGTGGCAGACAGTAGAGTGATTCAAAGTCAGGCAAAGGATCATAATTGTAGACACACTGATGAAGTAACACGCTAGTGCAGGGGACCTATCACAAGCCCTGAGCCCCTGGGGTGTTGAAGTTTAAATAATTTACCTGAGGCACTGCTGACCAAAGGGAATGGAGAAGGCATTGCTGCCAGAGCTGAATTTGCTGCCTGGCAACAAATCCACAGGCTGGGGGAATGCTGCCATTAGCCAATCAGAGTGGTAGAGTGATGGGCCTGTTTCTCGGCAAAGGATGTTCAGCCAGGGGGGTATGTTACAGATGGTTTTCCTCTGGCTGCAATGGGAAGGCTGGGCTGAGGACAAGACAGGCGTAATGGTAACATGTAACAGCGATAAGTGACCAACTCTGCCAACAATTGCAAAACATTATCTTTAGCAGTGTAAATATGCACAGACATATAAAAACAAATTGCCCACACATTAAAAAAGGTAAGGACTACTTGGGTGCGACAGCGTGTTATACAGTATATTACTCGTGGTCTTCAAAGTTATTTAATCCTGCTATTAATGATGAGCATCAACCCCCAAAAGAACACTTTGTAAATGTCAAAATCTTAATAAAAATGACACCAGTTCTAAAGAATATGTAATATTATTTGAAACAAAAAAGGTGTATCTAGTTATCTGCTGCTTGTCTTTTCTAAACACACTTATGTTTGTAGGGTTTACGATAAAAAGGAAAAGCATATTCCAAACTTTTCTCAGAATACCGCTTCAGAGCACATTGCTCGATATTCCCACATGGATCGCATATGACAAAGTTCATATGATGTTAATAGGCTGGTATTGTCGGCCACTATATTCCAACTAAGTGGATCTAAATCACCATTAAATATTCCTCAAGGAATTGTTGCTCATTCTAAGCAAGGAGCAACTGGTCCTGTAGGAATATCTTGAGTATTTATATAATGCATATTAACATCATATGAACTTTGTCATATGCTATCCCTGAGGAATACCGAGTAGAAGTGGTATTCTGAGAAAAGTTTGGTCATAAAACAGTGCAAACATAACTGGGTCTGAAAAGCAAGTAGCAGATACACCTTTTAGTTTCAAATAATCGGACATTCTTAAAATTCTTATTTTTATGAAGGTTTTGACTTTTACAAATCACTAGTAGAGGGTAGCAGGTAATACATCATATTAAAGACAGTGGGGATAATTTACTAAAGGCAAATAGACTGTGCCACTTTGCATGTGCAGTTGCTCTCTGCAAAATAATTTGCTCCAGAGCTTAATAAGAGAGGGGAAACTTCACTTTGCAAAGAATACCCAAAACGCACACAAAAAACAACAACAAAAAACTTTTTTTCTTGCACAATTGTATGGTGGTCAACAGAGCTTATCCTCATTTATTAAGCTGCACTTGCAAAGTGCAAATTCTATTTGCCTTTAGTAAATCAACCCCTACGAGTAATATAAAATGTGCTTTCTAACTTTAGTAGTCCGTACCTTTTTTGTGCCCAAAAATTGTATATGTCTGTGTGTATTTACTCTAAGACCCCTTTCACACTGGGGCGTTTTTCAGGCGCTTTTGGGCTAAAAAATAGCGCCTGTAAAGCGCCTGAAAAACAGCTCCCCCGAGGGCTTTCATACTGAGGCGATGTGCTGACAGGACGTTGACAAATGTCCTGCAAGCAGCATCTTTGGAGCGGTGAGGGAGCGGTGTGTACAACGCTCCTCCACCGCTCTTTCCCATTGAAATGAATGGGCAGCGCGGCCGAACCGACGGCAAACCGCCGCTTTGCAGGTGGTTTTAACCCTTTTTCAGTCAATAGCGGGGGTAAAAAAATAGCGGCACTTTACCGCCAACGCCACCCCAGTGTGAAAGCGGCCTTAGATATTGTACAGTTGTTTAAAAACCACTGGTAACAAGAATTGTTTAAGGGGTCAATAAAGTAAAAGGGATTTGCTCCAAAATTAGTTTGCTTTTAGCACTAACCTCACCTGTGGGGTCAACATTATTTTTTCTGGTTTTGCTCAACTCATGAAAGGTGACAAAACTGTCTATAGGCTATAAAACCTACCGTAATCATTGCAATTTCCACTGCCTTCATTATTAAGCTTAGTAAGATGAAGATCCATTTTTTTCATATTGAGAATTTTAATGCACATTGTAAATGGAAATCTATTTGTTGGAATATTTAGCACAGAAAAAGATACTGCAAGAGCTCTGTGGGCTAGTGCCTTATCCTTTGTATCTATCACTTTCTACCCTGCTTATTACAGTTGTTGGAAAGGTAATGGCCAATGCTTTTGTTAAACAAGATCTGCTTTCAGGAAAACGTCTCAGACCACCAGGTTGGCAAAGAATCATCTGACTGCATTATACTATGACATTTTGTGCATTAATCCCATATTCCATTCTTACCAAACAAAAGCTGAGCCTGTACAATTTATGAATCAAAAAGCTTCTGGGAAGAAAAATGCATTTGAAAAACAAATCTGAAGCAGAAATAAAACTTACTGGTAAGCTTGATGGCCTTTCTTGTTGTATTATATTCAAGTCTTCATGGTTAGTCTTTCCAGGAGCCATTGGAGGAGGTTGCGTCCTGTTTCCATAGCTTTCTGAAGGAACATCCTGAACACACAAAAAAAGTCAAATATATAATATGTGTGGTATAATTATATTTGCTGCTCCAACAGTCATCAGGTAATCCCCAAAAAAGCCTTTTCAGAAAATATTTATTATTGACAATACAGGTTGTATCTAAAAAAAATTGCAAAGCAAGCAAAAGCAACTAATTATTGATACTAGGCTATTTCCTGTGCTGGCTTTCTCCACAGCAATATACTCTCCCCAGGCTTCAAATGCCTTGTACACACGATCAGATTTTCCGTCGGGATAAATTCCGACTGATTTTTCCGACGGAATTCCGTTCAAGCTGTCTTGCATACACACTGTCACACCAAATTTTGACCGTCAAGAATGCGGTAACGTACATCACTACGGCGAGCCGAGAAAAATGAAGTTCAATGCTTCTGAGCATGCGTCGACTTGATTCTGAGCATGCGTTTTTTTTCTCCATCGGAGTCCCCTACAGACGAACAGAATTTCCGATAGAAATTTTTTCCGTCTGAAAAAAGAGAACATGTTCTATTTCTAAATTCCGACGGAAAAAGTCCGATGGGGCCCACACACACGGTCGGAATATCCAATGAAAAAATTCCGTCTGACTTTTTCCATCGGAAATTCCGATCGTGTGTACAAGGTATAAGTTGAACAATTTTGGGTGCCATTCAACCCAGGACATTTTATTTCGGGAAAAAAAGGAAAACATTTATCCTCTTTGAAAAAAAAGCATTGTAGATGGAGCTGGGCTTTTTTGGTGACTATAGGACAAAACAAAATTAGCTTTGAGTTTGGCTTAAAGCTGATCTTTATCACAAATATAGCACAGTAAAAAAAAACATCATGGTTCCTCTATAAAATTAGCAAAGCCTTTAGACCCTCTAGTACTTTAAGCAGTGTTATTTATTATATGTAGTATTTTAATAGGATGGTATGGTTGATTACAGTAGAGTATTAATTTCTTTCTATTTCATCTTAATTGTTATTGGTAATTTTATTGTTGTTGTAGAGCTGCACGATTAATCGTATGAGAATCGCGATTTCGATTCACCCCCCCGCACGATCTCGATCTTGGATTACCGCGATTTTCTTAAATCCCCGCCAGTTCCACGTAACCAGCGTGGAACGCAAATGGATCATAGAGCGTGATGCATTGAAACTGTTTCCGCTCTGCTCGCACACAGCCCCGCCTCCTCCTAACCCTGCACTGTGATAGACTGAATGCGGGTCCAATGCTGGAATGTGTTCTGTCTATCACAGCGCGAGGTTAGGAGGAGGCGGGGCTGTGTGCGAGCAGAGCGGAGACCGTTTCAACATACAGGCGGTGAGTTGCTTTCTAGGAGAAAATGTGTGCTGCCTTCCGTCCTCCCCTCTCCCCCCTACCACACTTTGCTGGCTCTGTCTTTGGGACTTGGGACTCCGTTGTCGTCGTCCGGTGGTCGTCCTCCCCCCGCCGCTGAGTCTGTCTCCTCGCTTCCATTCTCAGCTGTGACAGGGCTACAGGACAGGCCGTTTTTGGAAGTGAGAGGGTCAATAAAGAGAACCTGTCTCCTCCAATTGCTATCACACAGGGAATTGTTTTCTCCTGTGTGATAGCGATAAAGTTAAATGAAAAAAAAGATTTAAAAATAAATAAATAAATAATTAATTTAATAAAATAAAGTAATTAAAAAGTAAAGAATAAGAAAAATATTAAAAATAAGAAAATTATGCAAAAATAAAAAAAAAAGTAAAAAACGACAAGCAAATTATTATTTTTTTTTTAAATTTACCATTTTAAAGAATCGTGAGAGAATCGTGATCTGTGTTCTAAGCAAAAGAATCGCGATTCTCATTTTTCCCAGAATCGTGCAGCTCTATGTTGTTGTGACCTGTTATTGTGATTTTTGTGTCGTCTGTTGAATGTAACCATATCTTAGTAATTTCCCTTTGAGATCAACTCCTAGACTGTAAGCTCCAACGAGCAGGGCCCTCTGATTCCTTCTGTATTGAATTGTATTGTAATATCTGCCCTACTGTCGTAAAGCACTGCGCAAACTGTCGGCGCTATATAAATCCTGTATAATAATAAAGAAAGTATTCTGAATCTGAGACACAAAAATACCCAACTTAACTGAATCCTTCATATCAGCAAGAATGAACTCCATACAACTAGTCAACACCAAGACCTCAACAGACAGACAAAGATCAGTTTGTAGAAGGAAAACAGCATGGCCAGTTTAATACATAAAAGTGCCGAGATGGTGAATAGGGGGACAGCATCAGTCACACAACCCTTTAACGAATAAATCAGATACCTTCCATTACTTCCCTATAGGACCCATAAACACATCCATTTATACAAGATAATAAAAATATGATACACAATTAATTTTGTTTGCCTAGGTGAAGCAGATGGAATCATTCAGTTATGTCAAAAAAGAGTGGCAGGGATTCTCACTTATTGTCATTACATTAAGGGGGAAGGGTAAAACCATTCTGGTTTGACGATAGTAAATAAGCTGCCACCAGCTAACAACCAGCTGGCTAATTTACATGTAGTGGCATAAGCAAGCACACAGCACTCCATGGTGATATTTAATTCATCTAGTTATATATGGAAACTGCACACTATGCTATACGCTAAAGACGGCAATATATGTGAAGTCAAGCAACGGGTGCTTTAATTAATAGCAGTTTCATCTCGCAAACCCAATAGCACAAATAAATAACTAAGGTTAATCAGCACACACCCACACAAGCATACAAGGTTGAGAAACATTTCTACTGTTCACTCTTGTATCAGAATATAATTTCAAAGTATTCAGAATATATATCAAAGAAAAATCTGTTCTATAGAGCAGTATACAGTACATTTTGGTGGATCTTTGAAGAATGGGTCATCATGAATTCCAAAATGATGAGTGGAGGACATTGGGTTCATATGTATACTGCTCTTTTTTTCTTTTATATATTTCACATCAAATATTATAGCAGGGTATTTCACTTTGACTGCTTGAGTCAGTGTTTCTCTTCCTTTTCAGTCAAGGCACCCTTTAAAATTAGGCACAATCGAGAAATGTACAAAACTAAAATAATAGCTTTACATAATGCAGCAGCATCCATACATACCACACCCAATGTTAGCTGTGATTTATTCTTCCAAAGCAATACATCTTTGCACACTGGTACTGACTAGTATGCCAATGTTCCTCTTCTCCATCAATTTCCCTCTCTCACTCAACTAATGTGACCCCAGTGCTGACGGAGAGGAGCAGGGAAGAGGCAAACTAGGATGCCGTGGAGGCGCTAGATGTCCTCGCTATTAACTTGCTATTGTTAGGACGTGGTGGCTAGAAGATTGTAATGATACACAATGAAAACCTGTGGCTTTGTGTAACAAAAAGTAAGGTTTGATCCACCCGCTGGCTTGTATAACGTTTTTGAGCAAGTTTTAGACATTTTTCCAAGACACCCCTATTTGCATATGCTGTAGCTCATGGGTGCTCAATCTGTGGCCCTCCAGCTGTTGCTGAACTACAAGTCCAATCATGCTTGTAATTGTCAGCCTTGCAAAGCCTCATGGGACTTGTAGTTCCGCAACAGCTGGAGGGTAACAGGTTGAGCACCCTTGCTGTAGCTTGTAATACATTGATAGTTGGCCTGTTTTTGAAAGGGCTGCTTACTGCCTAAGGACACATTCAGCCTTTACTGCACATTCTGCATAGTTGAACGCAGGTAATGAAAGTAGTATAGAATATAAATGGACTAAATAAATACAGCAAAATGCAGTTCTTTCGGAAAGCTATGGCTAAAAAAAAAAAAACAAAAAAAAAAAACTACCAAGACAAAGGCAACTCTCCAACACACCAATACAAAACTCAAGTTATTGTGGTGTGGATATATTTAGATACAAGTATAAATGTCCCGATTCATTAAAAGGATATGAATACAGGTGATTTAAGAGAGACATTTGGAAAAATATGTTAAAAATACAGGTTGAACTTAATTGAAAAACCATGTATACTGCAAACATTTGCCAAATTTTACATACATTTCCATGTCTTGAAGTTGGGTTCCCAGGCAGATACTGAAATGCAATACTTCACTTCTACAAATACTTAAATTATTTTACCTACAATTTCCATAAATACCTGAATCTGTCTAGATATCATCCCACAAGGAGTGCTAGGCTTTGAAGCATGCCCATGTGCTGATAGGGAACGCGCAGACAGGATGAGAGAGAAGAGCGAGCAGAGGTCATGACTTGTGTCGCTCCTCTTTTAATCGGTCAACAATCAGGCTGCAGCTGACAAGGTGATTCTACCATATTGCTTAACTAACAGAGAACGTGGTGTCACCCTCCAAGCTGTGCTGTATGCAGCAGCAAATCACAAAAAAGTGTCTATCACAATTACAAATTTTTAGCAAAAAAAAGCAGTTCACATATTGTCGACTGTTTAGATAGCTGGAAGTTCAGTTTTAGTAGAAACTTGTGTGAATTTTTTCTTTAATGCCGCGTACACATGCTCGGAATTTCCGATAACAAATGTTCGATGGGAGCTTGTTGTCGGAAATTCCGACTGTGTGTAGGCTCCATCGGACATTTGCTGTCGGAATGTCAGACAACAAAAAATTGAGAGCTGGTTCAGCAGCAGCATTTAAAGTGGAAAAGACTTCCCAACACTTTGTCACATTGTGTAAGGAAAAATATTTGTCACAAATGCACTTTATTTAAATTTCATCCACTTTTAACCATTTTCAATCTGCCCAATCGGAAAAAACAAAAAAAAAATAAAAAAACAAAAAAACTACTGAACAAATCAAGATAACTTACCCAAAAAATGTTTTGATTGGTTTACAGTTTTGACAAAAACGGTTGCCAAAAAGTTGGCCTAAAATGGTTATTGGCCAGTGTACTTGACATCTTTGTTGGTTTCAGAAAGCGCACAATCAAAAATTGGGGTAACGCAGTGGCGGCTGGTGCTCAAAATTTTTGGGGGGGCGCAAACAAACTGAAAAAAAAAACATCAATTGCCGCCACTGTGCCCATTAAACGCAGCCACTGTGCCCAAACGCCACCAGTTTGTCCCCTCAATTGCAGCCAGTTTGTCCCCTCAATTGCAGCCAGTTTGTCCCCTCAATTGCAGCCAGTTTGTCCCCAAATGCAGCCAGTTTGTCCCCAAATGCAGCCAGTTTGTCCCCAAATGCAGCCAGTTTGTCCCCAAATGCAGCCAGTTTGTCCCCCATATACAGCCAGTTTTTCCCCCATCCCCCATCCCCCATATACAGCCAGTTTTCCCCCATCCCCCATATACAGCCAGTGTGTCCCCCATATGCAGCCAGCGTGTCCCCCATATGCAGCCAGCGTGTCCCCCATATGCAGCCAGCGTGTCCCCCATATGCAGCCAGCGTGTCCCCCATATGCAGCCAGCGTGTCCCCCATATGCAGCCAGCGTGTCCTCCATATGCAGCCAGCGTGTCCTCCATATGCAGCCAGCGTGTCCTCCATATGCAGCCATTGTTATGCAGCCAGCGTGTCCCCCATATGCAGCCAGCGTGTCCCCCATATGCAGCCAGCATGTCCCCCGTATGCAGCCAGCGTGTCCCCCGTATGCAGCCAGCGTGTCCCCCGTATGCAGCCAGCGTGTCCCCCGTATGCAGCCAGCGTGTCCCCCGTATGCAGCCAGCGTGTCCCCCGTATACAGCCAGCGTGTCCCCCATATACAGCCAGCGTGTCCCCCATATACAGCCAGCGTGTCCCCCATATACAGCCAGTGTGTCCCCCATATACAGCCAGTGTGTCCCCCATATACAGCCAGTGTGTCCCCCATATACAGCCAGTGTGTCCCCCATATACAGCCAGTTTGTTCCCCATATACAGCCAGTTTGTTCCCCATATACAGCCAGTTTGTCCCCCAAATGCAGCCTGTTCGTCCCCCAAATGCAGCCTGTTCGTCCCCCAAATGCAGCCTGTTCGTCCCCCAAATGCAGCCAGTTTGTCCCCCAAATGAAGCCTGTTCCCCCATATACAGCCAGTTTGTCCCCCAAATGCAGCCTGTCCCCCCCCCCCAGCCCTGCACTTACCTTCCTCGGGTCCGCGCCATCCTCGATGTCGCTTCAGCCAATCAGGTTACCGGTAACCATATCCGGTGAACCTGATTGGCTGCAACCCCCACAGTCTTCTCCAAGGACCCCCGTGCGCACCTTGGAGGAGTTTTTGGAAGCCGATTACAGCGTGAGAGCTGTATTCGGAAAGCCCATCAGAGCCGCTGGGTGGACGTTAATTTAAAATGTTTCAAGTTTTGGGTGGAATTGAAGTGCTTTGGATCGATATTTGCTCTCTAACAGCTTAGAAACAACTTTGGTTGAAGGCGGTTTGAGGGCCAATAAATTGTCACCAAACTACTGAGGGTTTGGCCAGCATAAAATGTATGAAAGAGCAGAAATAAACAGATGCAGGCCTTCAATGAAAATAGAAGGCCTATTTTACTGTCCATTTACACTTTACACAAATTCCATTAATAAAATAAAGTAATTTTTATGAGGCTAAAAGCGTATTGAACATTTTGAATGGTATACCAATGCATCAAAAATTCACACTTATGTTACAACGCACCACAAAAAATGTTGTGCGTGATGATGCGCTGCAGGGAAAAAAGTAAAGCAGGAATGTACAAAGGGGGCGCACTATTGAAGCCCACTTTCTTGGGACAGCGGCCACCCAGCCCTATTTAATGGCATGAAACAGGTTAACTGTACACGATATATGTATTTAAGTTAATGGTGTACTGCAAGGATATGCAATTTGCGCACCTCCAGCTGTTGCCAAACTACAAGTCCCATCATGCCTCTGCCTCTGGGTGTCATGCTTGATGCTGTCAGAGTTTCGCTATGCCTCATGGGACTTGTAGTTTGGCAACAGCTGGAGGTCAGCTAATTGCATATCCCTGGTGTACTGTCTCTTTAAAGGTATGCATCAAGTTTCAGGTGTCCAATAGGAAACTAGGGAAGTTTCTAGTGTCCCTAAAGAGATAAAAGGGGCTGCTGGGGGTCTCTACTTCCTCTTTGCAGCAGCTGACCTACAGGTGAAGAAGCTCCCTCCCTCCCTGTCGCGGTATATTTATGTGGTTGGGTCACCCCGGAATCCGGGGGGGGACGTGTTTTCTGGTTTAATAAAGGTTTATTAGCCCGTGTTCTGTAAACTGGGCAAAGGTTTTGCTGGATATTTGTTTTCTTCTGAATGTTGAAATATGTTCATCCATTTGAATATATATTTTAAACCAATAAAATACTGCGGCCAATTTTTTTACCAACTTATTGTGTGTGTGTGTGTTTTACTAAGGTTAATATGGTTGTATCTGGAACTTAGGTATTGGGCAAGGTGTGGCCTGCGGGCCCATGATTCCTCCGATGTGGAGGTCCCTTTACAATAAATGGTTTGCAGTGCGCAGTATGCCACAACACAAAGTACTTTGCATTGCTTGTGTTACCACAATGAAGACTGGTGCAAACGGACCCTTGAAACCAAGGAACATCGTTTTCTAAGCCCACGTTCACACTGGGGCTGCGGGAGTGAAGCCTGCGAGTTCAGCTGAACTCTCACAATTTCACTCCCGCTGGCAGTCCCGATTTCGGCCGCGATTTCAAAGACATCTGAAACAGATGTCAATGTAAATCGTGGCTGAAATCGCAAAAAGTTGTACAAAAACTACTTTTTGTAATCGGTGCAGCGCCGCAGATGCGGCGTCGCACCGATTAGGACGGTGCCATTGGCCGCAATTTGCGGCAAATTTCGCCGATTTGACATGTCAAATCGCACCAGTGTGAACCAGGGCTTAATCTGTATTGTTAAAATGCATTTCAATATATTACGTTATTTTTAGGGGAAAAAAACTCAGTATCAATAAGAAATGCATAGCACAAGCACTACAAAACACATGCACCAAATAAGTAGAGGTAAAAAAAATCAAAAAACAGCTAAAGACAATAAAAAAATACGCCTTCATTTAAAAAGGCTCTTCATTGTCAGCATAGACTGCAAACACATGCGAAGATAAAAAACAAAAAAAAACTCCTGTGACTGAATAATAATAAACTCACAGAGGAACCATTGATTGCAGTGTGCAACACACAAGCTGTAGAACTCCCTACTCTTTGATCAATGAAATCAACCATAACACCTTCCTCCTACTCTAGGATTTGGGAAGCTGTAAATCACACACGCAGATGTATTCTTTTCCGACATTAAAAGCACGTGTTGAGATTACTCTCAAAGCTACGTCCATACACCCTATGCCTATTGGCAAGATTTCAAGGAAAGATACTTTGGCATGTAATACTAAGGGAAACCCTGACTTGGCTGAAAATTAGAACAAATAATAACAGACGAGGACAGAAAAATACAGAGCTAAAAATGGAGTCACACTAAGATTTATTTTATTAACCTTAGCTTTCCTTTATATGTGTCAAAACATTTTATTAGGCTGCTAGCTTACAACCAATTAAACAGCATTATTTTATGTTTTTACATGAAGTCCAGACAAAAAAATGTTTCCACTTTTTAAAAAGGATTGTGTAAATAATAAATAAAACCACACAACTGTTTGTTCATACGTTAGTTCTAGGCTTTTCATTCAGGTATTGTTCTGTAAATGCTAACTAATTTGAGATATACAGTGGGTACGGAAAGTATTCAGACCCCCTTAAATTTTTCACTCTTTGTTATATTGCAGCCATTTGCTAAAATCATTTAAGTTCATTTTTTTCCCTCATTAATGTACACACAGCACCCCATATTGACAGAAAAATACAGAATTGTTGACATTTTTGCAGATTTATTAAAAAAGAAAAATTTAAATATCACATGGTCCTAAGTATTCAGACCCTTTGCTCAGTATTTAGTATTTGCACCCTTTTGATCTAATACAGCCATGAGTCTTTTTGGGAAAGATGCAACACGTTTCTCACACCTGGATTTGAGGATCCTCTGCCATTCCTCTTTGCAGATCCTCTCCAGTTCTGTCAGGTTGGATGGTAAACGTTGGTGGACAGCCATTTTTAGATCTCTACAGAGATGCTCAATTGGGTTTAAGTCAGGGCTCTGGCTGGGCCATTCAAGAACAGTCAAGGCGTTGTTGTGAAGTCACTCCTTCGTTATTTCAGCTGTGTGCTTAGGGTCATTGTCTTGTTGGAAGGTAAACCTTCGTCCCAGTCTGAGGTCCTGAGCACTCTGGAGAAGGTTTTCGTCCAAGATGTCCCTGTACATGGCCGCATTCATCTTTCCCTCGATTGCAACCAGTCGTTCTGTCCCTGCAGCTGAAAAACACCCCCACAGCATGATGCTGCCACCACCATGCTTCACTTTTGGGACTGTATTGGACAGGTGATGAGCAGTGCCTGGTTTTCTCCACACATAGAATTAAGGCCAAAAAGTTCTATCTTGTTCTCATGAGACCAGAGAATCTTATTTCTCACCATCTTGGAGTCCTTCAGGTGTTTTTTTTAGCAAACTCCATGTGGGCTTTCATGTGTCTTGCACTGAGAGGCTTCCGTCGGGCCACTTTGCCATAAAGCCCCGACTGGTGGAGGGCTGCAGTGATGGTTGACTTCCTACAACTTTCTCCCATCTCTCGACTGCATCTCTGGAGCTCAGCCACAGTGATCTTTGGGTTCTCCTTTACCTCTCTCACCAAGGCTCTTCTCCCCCGATAGCTCAGTTTGGCCGGACGGCCAGCTCTAGGAAGGGTTCTGGTCGTCCCAAACATCTTCCATTTAAGGATTATGGATGACACTGTGCTCTTAGGAACCTTAAGTGCAGCAGAATTTTTTTTGTGACCATGGCCAGATCTGTGCCTTGCCACAATTCTGTCTCCGAGCTCTTCAGGCAGTTCCTTTGCCCTCATGAATCTCATTTGCTCAGACATGCACTGTGAGCTGTACGGTCTTATATAGACAGGTGTGTGGCTTTCCTAATCAAGTCCAATCAGTATAATCAAACACAGCTGGACTCAAATGAAGGTGTAGAACCATCTCAAGGATGATCAGAAGAAATGGACAGCACCTGAGTTAAATATATGAGTCTCACAGCAAAGGGTCTGAATACTTAGGACCATGTGATATTTTAGTTTTTCTTTTTTAATAAATCTGCAAAAATGTCAACAATTCTGTATTTTTCTGTCAATATGGGGTGCTGTGTGTACATTAATGAGGAAAAAAATGAACTTAAATGATTTTAGTAGATGGCTGCAATATAACAGAGTGAAAAATTTAAGGGGGTCTGAATACTTTCCGTACCCACTGTATATCACACACACACACACGCACACAGTATCTTTTCATGTGACAACACGGAAGAAATGACACTTTGCTACAATGTAAAGTAGTGAGTGTACAGCTTGTATAACAGTGCAAATTTGCTGTCCCCTCAAAATAACCCAACACACAGCCTAATGTCTAAACCACTGTCAACAATAGCGAGTACACCCCTGAAAATGTTCAAATTGGGCCCAAAGTGTCAATATATTACATTATTTTCCAGCACTGCCTTAACCCTCTTAGGCATAGAGTTCACCAGAGTGTCACAGGTTGCCGCTGGAGTCATCTTCCACTCCTCCATGACGACACCACAGAGTTGGTGGATGTTAGAGACCTTGCGCTCCTCCACCTTCTGTTTGAGGATGCCCCACAGATGCTCATTAGGGTTTAGGTCTGGAGACATGCTTGGCCAGTCCATTACCTTTACCCTCAGCTTCTTTAGAAAGGCAGTTATGTTATGTTGGAATACTGCCCTGCGGCCCAGTCTCCGAAGGTAGGGGATCATGCTCTGCTTCAGTGTGTCACAGTACATGTTGGCATTCATGGTTCCCTCAATGAACTGTAGCTCCCCAGTGCCAGCAGCACTCATGCAGGCCCAGACCATGACACTTCCTCCACCATGCCTGACTAGTGTACTCCTCACCTTGTTGCTGCCACACACGCTTGACACCATCTGAACCAAATAAGTTTATCTTGGTCTCATCAGAACACTGTTTGCGGGCTTTCTTGTGCATCATCTTTAGAAGAGGCTTCTTTCTGGGATGACAGTCATGCAGACCAATTTGATGCAGTGTGCGGCATATGGTCCGAGCACAAACAGGCTGACCCCACACCCCTTCAACCTCTGCAGAAATGCTGGCAGCACTCATACGTCTATTTTCCAAAGACAACATCTGAATATGACGCTGAGCACGTGCACTCAACTTCCTTGGTCGACCATGGCGAGGCCTGTTATGGGTGGAACCTGCCCTGTTAAACCGCTGTATGGTCTTGGTCACTGTGCTGCAGCTCAGTTTCAGGGTCTTAGCAATCTTCTTATAGCCTAGGCCATTTTTATGTAGAGCAACATTTCTTTTTTTCAGATCCTCAGAGAGTTCTTTGTCATGAGGTGCCAGGTTGAACTTCCAGTGACCAGTATGAGAGACAGAGCGATAACACCAAATTTAAACACACCTGCTCCCCATTCACACCTGAGACCTTGTAACACTAATTGGGCCCAATTTTGACACTTTCACTTAGGAGTGTACTCACTTTTGTTGCCAGTGGTTTAGACATTAATGGCTGTGAGTTATTTTGAGGGGACAGCAAATTTACACTGTTATACAAACTGTACACTCACTACGTAGCATTGTAGCAAAGTGTAATTTCTTTAGTGTTGTCACATGAAAAGATATAATAAAATATTTACAAAAATGTGAGGGGTGTACTCACTTTTGTGAGATAGTGTGTGAGTGTGAGTGTGAGTGTGAATATATATATATATATATATATATATATATATATATATATATATATATATATAGCTGTGGCTAGAGGTGGTGCAGCCAAACTTGAGCACTAAGGATGGATGCCAGCTTAGATAAAGACAGAAACGTAAATACTTGCATGCTTGGGACAAACACAGATCTATACTCAAAGAGTTAACAAAAAAACAAAAAATGGTTTTAGGCTTTTAATTTCACCCTCTGTTCTACCCTCTTCTACAAATTTTACCATGCCAGTAATTGTCTTTACAGACTAGATAGCCAAAAGTTGTGAACATCTGATTCCCACACCTATATGGGTAAACTGAGGGCTACTCAAATTCTTCCACTCGTGTTCGTCAAACCAAGTCTTTATGGATCTGGCTTTGTGAACATGGGCACAATCATGTTAGAGCAGAAAAGCTCCTTCCCCAATCCCCACACTATTACCACTATTACCACAAGCTTGTAAGTGCAGTTTGCCTAATGTAGCATTAACAGCACCCTTCACAGGAAACACCTGAACACAATCATTTAGTTGTGTAACCCCACATACTTTTGGCCATATAGATAGGTGTGATAATCAGTTGTCTACAAACTTTTGGCCAAATAATGGCCCCTTTTTAGAACAAAATCCCTCTGTCCCGCTTTCCTCCTGACACCGACCATCTTTTTGGTCTGATGTATAAACTTTTATAAATTAATTGCTGTTTAACTGCCAAAAGTGTTAATTACACTAATTACACTAATTATGCTTTTTTCAGACTCTGAATGTATGCATTTGTTATTTTTAAACACTAGAAGAAAAAGCATTGTTGAAAAAAAAACAGAGGGTTTAAATAACCATTTTTTGAGCTTGCATTTTCCACAGTAGGTGTACGTTTACGCTTATATGCTTTGTACTAAAAGGTGTCCATTTATTATTCTATTGCAAAATGCTGAGAGGTGTGTATTCTCCCATACAGTCCTTTAAATGGTCTGTAAAATGGGGAACAGAAAGCCTTCATGAGCTTTAACACAGCAAGCAGTCAATGATTTAATAATATTTTCTAGTAAAAAAAATTATCAGAAACTTTTAAAATGGTAAAAGTAAATCTGTTTTAATTCAGGGAAGTGCAAACTGAGTGTATGGAAAAAGTACACACTTAAGGTTTAGCTTCAGTTGAAACTGCATGTCAGAAACCATTGGTAGCTCCATCAATATAAGCAATTACATTTATATGCAAATTTCCATTTTATTTTTGCAGAACAAAGTTTCTGTAGGAAAAGCCAAGTTAAACTTTTACAAGGGAAAGTCAAGATTTGCATAAAGCTTCAGTTAGTTATGAATCATTGGCTTTGAATCATTTTGGTGTAGTATCCTGCAGATGACTTTCCAAACCTTTTACCAGATTTCCAATCCACTTATGCCAAATAAACTGTCAAAATCAAACTGTGTGTCTTCTCCTTTATTCATCTTTGCTTCCCTAATATCTTCATCTCATCACATGAGAACCCCAAAAGAAACCCACATAGTGTAGAATTTTTATAAATAAATGGAACTAAACCTATCTATATTGTGCTCACATGTGAATATAGAAAAGAAAAAGGAGGGCGCACCGACCTAGTGCATTACCAGATAAAAAGCTTTATTGTATAAATGTATAAAAACAACAACGGTCCTACTCACAAAGAGAGCTTTCAAATAGGTTTTTCTGGCAATCAGACTGAATCCCGTAGCGACTGCAACCAGGATAAGATGACCAGAGGGTCGGACGGTACCCCAAATTAGCTGGATGGCTAACGCGTTTCCGGGGCGCACCCCTTTCCCTCAGAGCCCATACGGTCCGTGACGGTCCTCTGGCCATCTTATCCTGGTTGCAGTCGCTACAGGATTCAGTCTGATTGCCAGAAAAGCCTATTTGAAAGCTCTTTTTGTGAGTAGGACCATTGTTTTTATACATTTTAATAAAGCTTTTCATCTGGAAATGCACTAGGTCGGTGCGCCCTCCTTTTCTTTTTTGCAGTTTTATGAACACCCATAGTTCTGAGGAGGGCTGCAAGATTCTAAAGTTTTGCCTTTTACAAAGGAATGGTCTTCACCATCCGCATGCAGTAAAACATCGGAGCATGAGTATTTTTTGTTGTAATAATTTATTTTATTTTTTTGCACATGTGAATATACCACTATCAGTGCACCACCAGTAATAAAGTGCTCCACTTGCCACCTGTGCAGCCCATTACCAAATACATTAAAACCACATTTCATTCCGTTTCCAGGTAGGTCAGCGGATCAAAATTAAAATGGCTGCCTGGGTACTTCTGGAGTCTGATGATGCATTTTGTCTATAGACTTTGTTAAAGGAATATGGCTTTTGACAAAGTCTATGGATGAAAAGCATCAGCAGTGACGTCAGACACTGAAAGTACTTGGGCAGCCATTTTGAGTGTTGGATGTCTGTATACCTTCTTACGTGTAAGCATATTGGTGGTGAATAAATCTGTTTTTATGGAATTTGTGCACTATGGGCTCTTTTTGATTTCTCCATGTTCTTTAACTATTGCTCTATGGGTAGGCTGAATACTGAGAAGACCAGGATTGAGGCTTAGATTACCATACCCTGTGCCTGAAAGGATCCATTTTGACAAGGTGTTGAGCACAAATAAAAGGTCACAGATTTGCACTTTATGGCTGGTATAAATGTTGAGGACTGAGAAGATTGGAAAAGAGATCTAAGTTTACCAGATTGTGTGCCTTAAAAGGACCAACCTCTGGGAAGGGGTTAATACAAATTAGGCTTGCATGTGTTGTGGGATTTACAGATCTGCACGTTATTATTGATATAAATGTGAGCATAATCTATTTATTCATATGATTTGCAATGTTAATCTTTTCAGTATTACACTATTTTGAGTAATTTTCCTTTGAGTTATACTAAGAGGAGAGACACTAAGCAATGTTGATCCACTGATCTGCCTGGAATGGAATGATATTCGGTTTTAACTTATTTGGCAAGGGCCTGCACAAGTTGCGGGTGGAGCACTTTAATTTTTTCAAATATTTTATTTCTACCGCCAAGGGCGAGACCAGATTCTCATAACAACCATATATAAACAATAACGTAACAAATATGATCAATAATCATTAAATCACAAGATAATAATCACATTCTTCATAGCAACCTCCATACACCCCTGAGGAGGACACCATGTTGATATTACAGCGAGTAGAGGGACTACCCCCTTTCGCTGTATCTGGAATCACCCTATTTTCCATTTTCCACTTATAAGCAAAAACAAAACAAAAACTAAACAAAGAACACAAAAACCGTGGGAGGCAGCGTGTTTTTCCACCAAAGTGGGATACATACTTTTGCTGCATTTACTAGATGTCGTAAGATAGATTTTTTGTATTTTTTTAACTGGGATATTCATGACGTGTAGTAAAAAAAAGTCTGGATCCTCCGGTATCCTGTAATCTGTGAATCTTTGAATAATGTTTCATACTGCCTTCCAGTAAGAGTGGAGCACTTCATGACTGGTGGTGTACTGATGGTGATATACATGTGAGCACAATATAGATATGTTTATCTATATTGTTAATTTATAAAATAGGACACTATACAAGTTTCTTTTGGGTTTCACATGTGATAAGTTGAAGATATTTGGGAAGCAAAGGAGAATAAAAGAGAAGACACAGTGTTGGTGATTTTGACAGTTTATGGAACCCATTAGGCATAAGTGGATTGGAAAGTCATCTGCAGGATAATATTCACCTTTCCAAATTGTTCCTGAGGCGGTTGACAATGTCTTGAATCTTTGAATCGAGTATGCCAGGAGGAATTTGTGATCTGTTCTGCTGCTTGGGAGACTCCGGGAAGCACTTGTGATCCAGTTTCCTGGCATAGGGTGACTACGTTTGTTCTCCATGGTCCCATATAGCCACCCTTCTCTTGCTTGCTCCCAAGAGGAGCTATGGACTATACTATAGGTTGAAAGGAGGGGCAATGATGACATGATTTCCACCTTGTCCAATTAGAGAATGCGTTATATTCAATATATATATATATATATATATATATATATATATATATATATATAATATAACGAAAATACAAGGCGTTCTATGAATGCTGGAAGTGTCAGGAGAATTACCCCTTGTGCTCAATGTGCAGAAGGAAAGACCACAGCTCTCACTGTATATAACCCAATACTGCAGCCATTAACAGCATCCAAAGCAGGACAAAAATTAAAAGGTGAACCAATTCCAAATTTTCCTAGCCATCGCTCCAGACCATGCTGCACATGGCTTGCGACCACTCTGATCAATCAGAACAACATCAGCTTCAGGGCCTACCTGCTGCCTAATAAATCCCCAGACTTTCAGATGCCATTGTAACAATATAAATCAATGATATTCGCTTAACCTGTCAGTGGTCAGAAATGAATGGCTGATCAGTGTTTATCAGATAGATAAGCAGTTAAAAGTGGATATCAGTCTTTGTGTGTATTGAAGGACCTTGGCGAATGATTGGCAGAGATTCTTGAATATGTTGGAAAATCTTTATACAATCTGCTCAGCAAAATACCACTCAAGGTCTCAGTCTCTCTCTGCCAATGTCTGCCTGTTTGTATCAGCATATGTCCCGCAACGGTTGCTGGCCAGTGTTTGCCTTTAAGTATGCATGGAAGAGTATTGGTAGCTTAACCTCACAATCAATTATATAGTATATAAGGATTCATGACAAACATTTTTGATCTCGCAGTCCTTTGCATTTGTAGAAAGTCACTGAAAAACACGAGGAATCGTAACATTCTTGCAACTCTCACCAGAGGAAATATTTGCCAATTATATAATGTATACAATGTAAACTGGAACATTATATAAAATAATTAGCCTTCCTCAAAAGATCACAAAGCTAAGTACATGTAGAAGCAACTGAAGACATGGGGCCAATGCAAAATTGCAATAATGTTAATACTCAAAGTGTGCACACATTACATTTTGTATAGAAAACTTCAGAATATTTCTTTTATTATTATCCCTTATTCTTTTTTTCTTGTTTAAGCTTCTATAAGCAGTGTGCCATGTCACTTTCACTGCTGCCTGTGGAGTTCATTCAACACATTCCGCCTGGTTATGAAGACGACTGTTCACACTGAAAGGTAAGGTGTGAGATGTCCTATAACTTCTCTGTCTGTCATCCATGTTCTGATCCATATTCAGAGGTGGATGCATTGTAAGAACCGTTAGAGCTTAGTTGTGCATAGGAGAGTGCTGAAAGCAGAAAAACACAAGTGCACAGGTGGCTTAAAGCCGTTGTAAACCCCAGACATGATGAACAAAGCTTATCCCTCTATAATGTTTACTTTTCTCAAATAAGAGCACTTATGCCCTGTACACACGAGCGGAATTTCCGTCGGAAAAAAGTCGGATGGTTTTTCCGACGAAATTCCACTCAAGCTTGGCTTGCATACACACGGTCACACAAAAGTTCTCTGAACTTTCGAGCCTTAAGAACGCTGTGAGACGTAAAACACTAAGAAGAGGCGAGAAAAAGAAGTTCAATGCTTCTGAGCATGCGTTAAATTGTTTCCGATAATGCGTGGTTATTTTCCCGTCGGAATTGCATACAGACGAACAGATTTTCCGATAGGAATTTTTTCCGTCTGAAAAATTGAGAACCAGCTCTCAAACTTTTGCTGGTGGAAATTCCGACAGCAAAAGTTTGATGGAGCATACACGCGGTCGGAATTTCTGATGAAAAGCTCACATCAGACTTTTGCTGGCGGAAATTCCGCTCGTGTGTACGGGGCATTAGTGTGATTTGTGTCTTGCCTTGTTCCTCTGCTATCGGCGCGAGTGATTCTGACAAGTTTTCCTGACACCAAAAGAAAAAAGGTGACAGGGAAAGAGACCTCCAGCTGATTGACAGCTCCTTTTCTCTGACAGCTCAGACAAGCTTTATAAATTCTGCACTTTCAATAGATAGATGAATAGAGAAGAGAAGACTGCAGATAGAAAAGTACAACTTATGTAGGAGGATTTACTTCTTCTCTGTGTATCACCCGAGGATAGTCACTTCACTGGGGTATATGTAAGGATTTACAACCACAATAATTGTAACATCATGTCATGTCTCCAATGCTGCTACTACAGTGATGCCGCTTCTCAAAAATATGTTATTTCTGATTGATGACCCACTTATACCAGTGCACTGCGTTATCCCGCACACTTTATGTGGTAAACCACATGCTTTATGCCCGTTGGTGCAATGCGCCGCCTCTCATTCTGAATGTCACCCCAGTGCATCTTGCCAATTACAAAGGCATTCCCCTGTTCTGCCCTTGCCGACCGTAATCGCGGGCCACCTGGGAACATCGAGTTGGGCGTCAAATTTAAAGGGACGCACCTGCACGCAAATGTGCCTGCCCGTGCCATTCTGTCGACGTACATCGGCGTGCGGCAAGTGGTTAAAGAGGAGTTCCAGCCTGGGAGGAAAAAAAATTAAAAGCCAGCAGCTACAAATACTGTAGCTGCTGACTTTTAATATAAGGACACTTACCTGTCCAGAGAGCCTGCAATGTCGGCACCCGGCCCCGGCATCTTCACTAAGAGAAATCGTAAGTGAAGTGTTGCAGCCTCACAGCCTGTTTCCTACTGCGCATGCGTGAGTTGCACTGCGCTTTTTGAATGGTCCCACTGTCTTATGGGACCTGTGTGTCTCCCAGAAGGCAGTGGGGGGGGGGGAAGTTTCATAGATCGCCACACAACGATGCAGCGAACTTACATGAAAGTGGGAGCAGATACCTGGTTTTGACAGGTAACAGTTCCCCCCCCCCCCCCCCGGAAGGTGCCGTTCTTCTACATATTTTTGGTAAACAAAAAAAAAAATCGCAATAAGCGTTTGATTGGTTTGCGCAAAATTTATAGCTTCTACAAAATAGGGGACTGTTTTATGGCATTTTTAGAAAAAAACATTTTACTAGTTATGGCGGTGATCAGCGATTTTTATCGTGACTGACATTATGGCGGACACATTGGACACTTTTGACACCATTTTGGGACCATTGTAATTTTTACAGTGATCAGTGCTAAAAAAAATGCACTGATTACTGTAAAAAAAGGGATTTTTATAACAGCTTACCTGTAAAATCCTTTTCTTGGAGTACATCACGGGACACAGAGCGACTTAGTCATTACTAATGGGTTATATAGATTACCTTCAGGTGTTGGCACTGGCCAATTCCAAACCGGAAGTACCCACCCCTATATAAGCCCCTCCCATCCGGGAGCGCCTCAGTTTTGTAGCCAAGCAATAAGTGTCCCAAAAAGAGGGGTGGGAGCTCTGTGTCCCGTGATGTACTCCAAGAAAAGGATTTTACAGGTAAGCTGTTATAAAAATCCCTTTTTCTTTTTCGTACATCACGGGACACAGAGCGACTTAGTCATTACTAATGGGACGTCCCAAAGCAATGCCAAATGAGGGGAGGGATACATAAGCTGGGCGCCATCAGGCATGAGGATCTTTTGCGGCCTGCAACACACTGCGCCCAAAGGCGACATCCTCCTGACTTCTAACGTCTACCTGGTAGAATCTAGTAAACGTGTGTACCGAAGACCATGTTGCGGCCTTACATACTTGAGCCAGGGAGGCCTGGTGATGCACTGCCCATGAAGTTCCAACTGCTCTTGTGGAGTGCGCCCTAACTTTGAACGGAGGCGGTCTCTTTCTCAAGCCATAGGCTTGTATTATGACCTGTCGATTCACTTGGCTAAAGTGGATTTTGATGCTGCCTGACCCTTTTTAGGGCCTTCCGGCAGAATAAACAAAGTATCCATTCTGCGAATCTGAGCAGTGGCTTTTAGATAAGCTTTAACTGCTCTTACTACATCCAAGGAATGTAATAACTTTTCCTCTACCGAGCTAGGTTTGGGGAAAAAAGAAGGAAGAACCACATCTTGGTTCAAATGAAACCTCGATACCACCTTAGGAAGAAAGGCTGGATGAGGACGTAATACTACTCTGTCCTTATGGACAACCAGATATGGCTCCTTACAGGACAAGGCGGCTAATTCCGATACTCTTTTAGCCGAACAAACGGCTACTAAGAAAATCAATTTCCTGGTGAGAAGAACCAAGGAAATGTGTTGCAATGGTTCAAACGGTTGTTTCTGTAGAACTGCCAGAACCAGGTTTAAGTCCCAAGGACATATGGGAATACTAACCGGAGGGCTAATACGCATCACTCCTTGTATGAAAGCTTTGATTAGTGAATGCGAAGCCAAGGGCCTTTGAAAAAATATTGACAAGGCCGAAATCTGACCCTTGATAGTACTCAAGGCCAGCTTCCTATCTACAGCCCACTGTAGGAAGTCCAAAATCCTCCCTATCACGTACTTACGTGGATGCCATTTCTTGGCCTCACACCACGTAATGTACGCTTTCCAGATCCTATAATAGATCTGCCTGGATACCGGCTTCCTGGCATTGATCATGGTAGATACCACAGAATTAGAGAGCCCTCTCTTTTTCAGAATGTGGGCTTCAATAGCCAGGCCGTCAAACCTAGGGCTGGTAAGGAAGGGTGGTATATCGGTCCTTGCGAAAGCAGGTCCGGACGATGTGGGAGGGTCCAAGGACTCCTTACTGACATTTTTACAATCTCCGCGTACCATGCCCTTCGGGGCCACCAGAATCACTGGTTTCTTTTCTACCCTGATTCTGCGGAGTAATCGCGGTAACAATTGTGGCGGTGGGAATGCATATATCAGCTTGAACTGATCCCAAGGGAACACTAGGGCATACGAGCCGCAAGCTAGAGGATCCCTTGTGCGAGACACAAATCTGTCCACCTTTGCGTTGAATCTGGATGCTAGCAGATCTCCATCCGGTGTTCCCCACCGCTGGCATATTGCCTGGAAAACCTCGGGGTGAAGAGACCATTCCCCCGGGCATAATTGTTGGCGACTTAAAAAGTCCGCTCTCCAATTTTCCACTCCTGGGATGAAAACCGCGGATATGGCAGGGACATATTTTTCTGCCCACTCCAGGATGCAATTTGCTTCCCTCTGGGCTGCACGACTCCTGGTGCCACCCTGGTGATTGATATATGCCACTGCTGTGGCATTGTCTGATTGAATTCTGACAGGGGACCCTTGGAGTTTGGATGTCCATGCTACTAGGGCATACCGGGCTGCTCGTATCTCTAAGAGATTGATGGGCAGGGCCTTTTCTGCTTCTGACCACTTGCCCTGGAGAGACCATTGCTCCAGTACTGCCCCCCAGCCTATGAGGCTGGCATCTGTAGTGACTACCTTCCAAGAAACCGGACTGAAGGGTTTCCCTTTTTCCAGATTCTGGGGCACCAACCACCAATGGAGGCTCTTGCGAACGGAAGGGGACAGGGACATTGGATGGAATTGACCGTAGGGTACCGCTTCGAATGAAGCCACCATTTTTCCCAGCAGCCTCATGCAGAGGCGTATGGATGGTTTTCTTTTTGTACCCACTAAGTGGGTCAAATCTTTTAAAGACGACACCTTCTCTGGAGGTAAGAAAATCTTTCTCTGATTTGAATCCAGCCTTAGCCCTAAGTATTCCAGACTTTTGACTGGTCTTAGAGCTGACTTGTCCCGGTTGATAATCCAACCGTGATATTCCAGATACTTGATTGTCTTGTGAATAGCTACTTCCAGCTTTTCCACTGAGTGGTCTATTAGTAGCAGGTCGTCTAGATATGCCATTATCGTTACACCCTGTGTTCTTAGATTGGCCAATAATGGGGCCAGAATTTTTGTGAACACTCGTGGTGCTGTGGCCAGACCGAAAGGTAAGGCTCTGAACTGAAAATGGCGCCCTTCTACTGCAAAGCGTAGAAATTTCTGGTGGGCCGGAAAGATGGGAATATGCAGATAAGCATCCTTTATGTCGATCGAGGCTAACCATTCCTGCCCTTGTAGGGCGGTGGCCACCGATCGGATCGACTCCATCCGAAAAGTCCTGATATTTAGGAACTTGTTTAGCCCTTTTAGATTTAATATGGGCCTCACGTCCCCATTTGGTTTGGGGACTGTGAAAAGGTTCGAGTAAAACCCGAATCCCCTTTCTTCCAGGGGAACCTTCATGATTACACCTTGGAGCAATAGTTGTTCTAGTGCCAGAAGGAGGGATCCTCTCTTCTGGGGATCTCTTGGCACGTTTGACCTCATAAATTGGGCAGGAGGAGTGCCTTTTAACTCCAGCTTGTATCCCAGACTTACTGCGGAGAGCACCCATCTGTCTCTGATGGTGTCCCGCCAGGTCTCTGTGAACAACTGAAGTCTTCCCCCCACCCGACTGAGTGGGGGCAACGCTTCATGCCTTGGGGGGAGGTTTTGTACCTCTCTTGATCCAGGGCTTCTTGTTACCCTGTGATTGTCCCGGATTTCTGCCCCCTGAATTGGACCGCGGAGGCCGTCGGAACTGCTTCACAGCCGATGTGCCCGGGACTGGAGAAGTAGGCCTCTTAAAAGAAGGACTTCTACCCCTGTTCTTAACCGGTAAGAGTGAACTTTTACCGGCAGAAATTTTCTGGATATATTTGTCCAGATCTTCTCCAAATAAGCGTTCTCCATGAAATGGGAAGCTAACCAGCAGTTTTTTACAGGGAGCTTCAGCAGACCAGTTTTTGAGCCACAGAAGCCTACGCATATGTACTATAGACAGCGTAAAGCGGGAGGCCTGTTGGATTGTATCCTTTATGGCGTCCACCGCAAAACACAAGGCTCTAGGCAGGTCAGCTAGGGCAAGAGCCTGCTGATCTGGTAAGTCCCTTAAGACTTGTTTCAACTGATCTTTCACTGCTTGGCAGACTCCAATCGCTGCTACCGCAGGTTGTGTCACCATGCTTGCTGTAGAGAAAGCAGATTTTAGTAAAGACTCAAATTTTTTATCTATTGGGTCTTTGAACATTGGAACATTATCTACTGGACATGTCAGTGATTTGTTAACAGAAGAGATGGCTGCGTCCACTGTAGGGACCCTCCATTTTTTTATGAACTTATCCTCCATGGGATAGATCACCGGAAATCTCTTGGGGGGAGCAAATATTTTATCAGGATGCTCCCAATCCTGGTAAATAAGCCCTTCTAATAAAGGGTGGATTGGGAAGGAACAGACAGCCTGGGGAGCTTTTAGCGACCCCAGCGAGGAAACCGTAGTGGATGGTGGTTCCGCCAGAGGCATTTTAAATGCTGATCGGACCATGTTAGTCAGAGACTGAACCCATAATCTTTCAGCCTGAGATGCTGAGAAAGGTTCTTCCACTGTTGATTCCTCCATAACTGAATCAACCTCATCCTGATCCCCTTCAGGTAGGTCGATCTCTGTGTGGGACTGTTCCTCCACTAACAGGCGCTCTGAAGGAGGAGACGGAGATCGGACGCGCTTTTCCTGTGACAGGGAAGCAGCGATCAATGCTGTTAATCTCTCTTCCAATCCTCCCAGAGTTGAGGATAAAACCTCCTCTGTTATATATACAGGAGCAGGTGGACTGGGGACAGCCGCAGCACCAGGCACTCCTGCGGGGTTTCTACGGCTACTGACCTCTGAATTCTCAGGGGAGATTGGTGCAGTACAAGCATGCCCAATATCCTCAGAGCCCGATGGAGACCCCTTTGGCTTCCTGGAAGACCTATTTCCGGAGCGTCTGGACGACATATCCTTTAAGCACAAAGCTGAGGTATTCCCGTCGTCATACACCAATTTTTGCTGGTAATAGTCTAACACAGTTGCTGCTATATACCAGCTGGTGTCCACTAAAGTGCCTTTCTATGGGGATGCCTGCATCAACCGCCTCTGTGTGCCACTGTTTGTTGCTAGCTCTGTTTGCATCCAGCTGACACTTGTACTGTGTCTTTTATCCATGCTGGGACGCCTGCACATGCGCAGAAGCGCCGCGGCACGCATCGAGCGTCATCCACCCGCCCCGCCCCTTTTTTCATAGGAGGCGCGTGCACGCGCCCGCGCGCGCGCCCATGCGCCATTGGCGCCCTTTTCGAAATCAAACAGGGACTAGGAGCCAGGGCCCTTTTTGCCGGAGGGCCTGTGCGGTGGATGAGCGCAGCAACAGGGCAGAGGAAGTTGATTCCCACAGAGAAACTTACCAACTGCCTGGATCTTTTGACTTGAGAAAACCAAAGATCCACATGACAAGAAAAATGGACTACAGCGGCCTCTAGTGGTTTAACACAGGTACCGCGGTCCCTTTTTTTTTTTTTTCTTGACTACTATTAAAATTTTAGATTTTCAGTAGTTACAGGCAAACACAGATATTAGCGGGAATACCGTTAGGTAACAGACAGAAAGACAAATTAGGCTTGGGGGTCCCCCAATAGAACAAAGTTCCTGGGGGCCCCCACTTACCTGATCCCCGCCGCAGGACTTTGTTTGGTCCACAGAAGTCCAAACTTCACCTATCACGGCAGGCATTGTAATTAAACCTTCAGGGACCGGGTTCCCAAGGATTCCACTCCCCTGGACCTGTATAGCACCCTGCACAGACAACATCTTGGTCGTGGGTATGACCAGAGCTCTGGATCCCAGGGTCCAGCCCTCCTAAGAGAGGCATTACAGGCAAAACCTTGCTCTTCTGCTGCAAGGCCCGGGTACCGACCGTTTAGCTATGAAGCTTTTTTGGTGGGATCCGGAACAGCTTACTAAGGCCCAAAAGAACCTGTACGCAAGCCCAGTGAAAACACATGTTACTCTTTGGCCAACACCTTAGACACTGGCAAAAAACTGAGGTGCTCCCGGATGGGAGGGGCTTATATAGGGGAGGGTACTTCCGGTTTGGAATTGGCCAGTGCCAACACCTGAAGGTAATCTATATAACCCATTAGTAATGACTAAGTCGCTCTGTGTCCCGTGATGTACGAAAAAGAAATTACACTGGTAGTGAAGGGGTTAACCACTAGGTGGCGCTGCAGGGGTTAAGTCAGTACTAGGGAGCGATTCATACTTTTAGGGGGCGTGGCTACACGTGACACGTCACTGATGACTGTTCCCGATCACGGGGAATGGTCACCAGTGACAGTGTCACTAGGCAGAATAGGGGAATGGAGGTAGGCTAAGGACACAACCCTGCCATGCTCATATTTATTAAAAAACCATATAGAAGCCCCAAAAATGATTGGCTAAATCCACATGTACTTTGTTCCACCACCACTTTTCCTTGGGTTTGTTCACATCATGTCCATTGTTCTGCGTTTATCTGCCCACTACCATACATGGTCTGCACAGGGAACATAGAAAACTATTGTTTTCTATGTGCCCTTTTCAGTCCATGCAGGTGTGGTGGTATACAGAATACATAGCTCAACAGACATGGTGTGAACAAGCCCTTACAGTATATACTGACTTTTCAAATTAACAAAAGGCAATCAATTTAGAGGTTGGATGAAAAGTTTAGTCTATACTTCAAAGTAAAAAAGGGTCAGCTTGGGGAAAAAGGAAGGACAGAGGGATTTGGTTCCAAATGAGACACCGTTGGAAGCTATGTAAATGTTCCTCATGTGATCTCAAAAGCTTAATGTGTTACATGGCATAAGAGCAGAAGCCACAGGGACAGTGATCATATTTACAAGAAAGTATGGAAAAACAGACACTTTTCTTGCTCTAATTCCCTCATATTAACCACCGTCACAGCTTTTTTATTTTCTCCAAAGCCAAATTCATGTGTTGAAATCACTTCAACAAGCATTCATCATCTCAAATTATCTCAGGAAGCAAAATACTATGGGATTAGCACACGTCTGGTATTGGCCAGCATTCTGTTAATTTCATTGGACTTAAAGCTCTGAAGAGAAAAATTCCTTTAATGGATGACCAGAGGCTAAAGAAAACTATGTGCATTCAAAATTAACATTTAATAATACTTGAGAAGAAACAGCCAAAAGCATTTCTAACATATAAATAAAAAAAAAAGACTGAAATAGGAAAAGCAGCTGAAATATTGTAAAAATTGTAGAATAAAGCGGTCACCGAAGTCCAAAATTTTAACTTGTAATTTATAAGTGAGTTTGGGAATTTGGATGAAATAGTAATGGCGTTCAAAACAAGGATGGTTCTAACTTAAAGATGATTGCTTATGGTACTTAGTCTGATAAGACGGGCAGTTTCGGTTGACCAAGATTTTTGGGGTATATTGATCTTTACATATTGAGGTCAGAATCGAAACGCAACATCAAAGCACATACAATTTTACTATGCATGCCTATCACTTAGCATTAATAAAAAGTATATTATAAGCACATTTTAAATACTTTTAGTAAAATTGTTTTTGTAACCACAAAAAAACAGATAGCCAACTATAAAAAGACTATTTATATTGCCATATGCCGATTCAACCATTTATTTACCCAAAAATAAACCTCCTATGGTATATAAATGTCCTGGAGACATGTATTTAAGCTTTCGGGCTATTTATGTGAATAACTTTTTAGCAGCTGAATTCCTGTTCTGCAAGCAAAAAACAGTTCCTGCATTACAGGGATCATTTAAACTGACCATATACATCTCGAATTTCACCCAACTTCTGTTGAATTTGAGCTGTTGGTGGCTCTGTCAGCCCCACATGTCTTGACAAACTTTCATTGAAAAATCAAAGGAGCTGGGTGCAAAATTGTTCCCCAAACAGTGACTGCAGGTGTCCCTGCTGCCTGAACACAATAACCGGCATCAGAGACTCCTGCAACCACACTGTTTAGCATGAATAGAGGAATCTATTGGTTTCTCTTGTTCAGAAGTAAATAGCTGGTTATCCTAAAGTGGTTAATCAATGTCATTAATGTCAAAATAATGTGGACCTTTAAGATAAGTCCAAATGCAATATTTCCCGCACACACGTTCCTGAAAATAGCTGTTCAGTAATGCTGGGTGCTGTAATGACCACGGGCTGGAAACCATAGACAGAGTGAAGCAATGTCATCAGCACACCAAGAATTCCTCAAAAAGGTCCAAAGATTTATTTTTGTGGTCACATAGTAAACATACGGCAATGTTTCGGAGCCACACAGGGTCACTTGCCTGACGAAGGGGCCTGCGTAGCTCCGAAATTTTGCTGTATGTCTACTATGTGACCATGAAGATAAAGCTTTGGATCCTTTTGAGGAATCCTTGGTGCACTGATTACATTTCTTCACTCTAACATAATAAAGCCACAAGATTCCTTTAACCACTTCAATACCATGCACTTATACAGCTTCCTGCCCAAGCCAGTTTTGAGCTTTCAGCGCTGTCGCAATTTGAATGACAATTGCGCGGTCATGCAACACTGTACCCAAACAATTTTTTTATCATTTTGTTCCCACAAATAGAGCGCTCTTTCGGTGGTATTTGATCGCCTCTGCGATTTTTATTTTTTGCGCAACAAATAAAAAAAGAGCGAAAATGTAAAAAAAAAAAAAAAACTGTTTTTCTTTGTTTCTGTAAATTTTTTTGTAAATAAGTACCTTTTCTACTTCAATGACGGGCACTGATAAGGCGGCACTGATAAGGCGACACTGATGGGCACCGATGAGGTGGCACCAATGAGGTGGCACTGATGGGCACTGATGTTGGGCACTGATAGGCGGCACTGATATGTGGCACTGGTATGCGGCACTGATGGGCACTCATAGGCGGCACTGATGGGCACTCATAGGCGGCACTAATGGGCACTCATAGGCGGCACCAATGGGCACTGATGGGCACTTATGGGTGGCACTGATAGGTGGGCACAGCTGGGCACGGATGGGCACTGATAGGTGGCACTGATGGACACTAGTAGGTGGCACTGGTGACACTGCTGCCTAGCAATGCCAGCCACCACACATGATAGTGCCAGTCAGTGCCCATTTGTGGGCACTGATTAGCATATTTTTTTATGTTTTTTTTAATATATTTTTTTACTACATGTGGATGGCCATGGGGGCCATCCACATGCTTAGGGCTTCCCTGGTGGTCCTTGGGGGCTTCCCTGGTGGTCCAGTGTGGGTATCCAAGGGGGGGCTGCGCTGATTAACAATCAGCGCGAACCCCCCCTGTCAGGAGAGCCGCCGATCGGCTCTCCTCTACTCGCGTCTGTCAGACGCGAGTGAGGAAGAGCCGATCCAGGGCTCTTCCTGTTTACTTCCTGATCAGCCGTGATTCGACACGGCTGATCACATGGTAAAAAGCCTCCGACGGAGGCTTTTTACCGAGATCAGTGTAGCGGTGGGTCAGACTGACCCACCGCTCCACCGATCGCCGCGATGCGCGCCCCCCCGGGCGCGCGGCGGCTGTTATCCCGCAGGACGTCATATGACGTCCAGTGTGGATAACAGAACCACTTCCCGGACGTCAATTTGCTATTGACTGGGCGGGAAGTGGTTAACTGCATGCCGACTGCCTTACGTATGAGTATTGTGGCAGACCGGCGCTCCTGTGCTGGATTACGTATCTACTGTAGCACGTGATTCAGCACTTCCGGGTAGGGGGCTCATCGGCTTAGTAAGGCTCAGTTCACATTAGTGCAGGCCATGAGTCCCAAGTTTGCTCGAGCCCAGCGGACAATTAATTTGAATAAGCCGCTGTGTCATGAGAACTGCACAAAAAGAGGCTGAGATGCGAGGGGGTGCTATTCAGAATGACCATACTGTACAAAACTCAGAAGCTCAATTAATCAATACCTGAAAATAGCCTTGGATCTACACTTAGGTCTCACGTACATCTGTTTTCCGCAAGTCAGCATGCATTGTATTGCATTTAAATAGGCTAACGCCTCAAAAAATAACTAAAAAAGGTGCATGCACTATTTTTTAGCAATGCAGTAGTAAAGATTAACCACTTGACCACTGGGCACTTAAACCCCCTTCCTAACCAGACCAATTTTCAGCTTTCGGTGCTCTTACATTTTGAATGACAATTACTCATACAACATTGTACCCATATGACATTTTTGTCCTTTTTTTCACACAAATAGAACTTTATTTTGGTGGTATTTAATCACTGTTGGGTTTTTTTATTTTTTGCGACTGAAATTTTTTAAAAAAAATGAATTTTTCTTGGTTTCGGTTATAAAATTTAGCAAATTAGTAATTTTTCTTCATAAATTTCGGCCAAAATGTATACTGCTACATATCTTTGGTAAAAATAAGTACAAATTGGTGCATATTATTTGGTCTTTGTGAAAGTTATAGAGTCCACAAGCTATGGTGCCAATATTTGAAAATTGATCACACCTGAAGTACTGACGGCCTATCCTAATTCCTGAGACCCTAACATGCCAGAAAAGTACCAATACCCCCCAAATGACCACTTTTTGGAAAGAAGACATTCCAAGGTATTTAGAAAGAGGCATGGTGAGTTTTTTGAAGTTGTAATTTTTTACCACAATTCTTTGCAAAAATCAAGTTTTTTTTTTCTTTTCACTACATTGTCATATTAGCAGATTATTTCTCACACACAGCATATGCATACCACAAATTACACCCCAAAACACATTCTGCTATTACTCCAGAGTATAGCGATATCACGTGTGAGACTTTTACACAGCATGGCCACATACAGAGGCCCAACATGCAGGGAGCACCTTCAGGCGTTCTGGAGCACCCAGGCCAATTCTGACATTTCTCTCCTACATGTAAAAATCATCATTTATTTGCTAGAAAATTACATAGAACCCCAAAACATTATATATGTTTTTTTAGCAAAGAACATAGAGAATACAATGGCGGTTGTTGCAACTTTTTATCTCACACGGTATTTGCGCATCAATTTTCTAACGCGTTTTTTGGGGGGAAAAAAACGGTTTTGTGCTTTAAAAAAAAAACGGTAAAGTTAGCCAAATGTTTTTGCATAATGTCAAAGATGAAGTTACGCCGAGTAAATAGATACCCAACATGTCACCCTTCAAAATTGCACACGCTCGTGGAATGGCGCCAAACTTCGCTACTTAAAAATCCCCATAGGCGACGCTTTGAATTTTTTTACTGGTTACATGTTTTGAGTAACCGAGGAGGTCTAGGGCCAAAATTATTGCTCTTGCTTTAACTTTCGTAGCAATACCTCACATGTGTGGTTTGAACATATGTAGGCGGGACTTACGTATACGTTCGCTTCTGCATGCGAGCTCACGGGGGCAGGGGCGCTTTAAAAAAAATAAATATATTTTTAGTTTGACACTTTTTTCCCCAAAAATAATTTTTTTGATTACTTTTATTCCGATTACAAGGAATGTAAACATCTCTTGTAATAGGAATATAGCATGACAGGTCCTCTTTACAGTGAGATATGGGGTCAATAAAATTAAATATAAAAAAAAAAACGATCCTGGCTTCGATCGTATCGGTGAGTCGGTAGAAGTACTGGAGGGTGGCGGGAGGGGGGACGTCCCCTCTCGCCTCCCGTAAGAATGATCAAGTGGCGGAACAGCCGCTATGATCATTCTTATGGTGTAGGGAATCGCCAGCTGAAAAAGCTGATATCTGAATCATGCCTGTAGCTGCAAGCATCATTCAGATATCCCAGCACAAATTCAAGGATGTCATATGATGGCCGGCGGGCGGGAAGTGGTTAAAACGCTTTTTTTTTTTAACACAAAATTAAGCATGGCTGGGTATGGCCGGGGTATTGCAGAGTATGGCCGGGGTATTGCAGAGTATGGCCGGGTATATGGGCGGGGTATTGCAGAGTATGGGCGGGGTATTGCAGCGCATGGCCGGGGTATTGCAGAGCATGGCCGGGGTATTGCAGAGCATGGCCGGGGTATTGCAGAGCATGGCCGGGGTATTGCAGAGCATGGCCGGGGTATTGCAGAGCATTGTAGGGATGGCTGAGCAGGGATGGATGGATCTGTGACTTCAATTGTCACAGAGCAGCGCTGTGGGCACTACACATCCAGCCCACAGCGCTGCTGCCATCCGCTCTCTCCCCCTCTCCTCTCACACTGTACCGATCGGTACAGAGAAGGGAGAGAGAAAACCGGCGTCATCATATGACGCCGGTTTGTTTACAAGTGATCGCTCCGTCATTTGACGGAGCGATCACGTGGTAAACGGCCGCGATTAGCGGCCATTTTCCGAGATCCGTGATGCGCCGGGTCTTCCGGACCCGGCGGTCACGGATATTTTCGGGAGTGCGCCCCAGGGGGCGCGCGGGAGCAAGATTCTGGGAGGACGTCCAGTGGACGTCCACCCAGAATAACACGACCGCGCTGCAGCCGTCTTTCGGCTATGGCGCGGTCGACAAGTGGTTAAGCACAAGATGTTTGTGTGAAACGCGTCTACGTGACATCGTGTTGGTGTCTTTGGTGTTAGCACTTTGAACAATAAAAGGCAATCGGAATTCCTGGAAGTGCAGCCATTTATTTTCTTACAGCGCACCACATAGCACCATACTCTATTACCATATGTTGCAGTGCGCCTTAGTGCAGGTGTGTTGGTAAGGTTCGTTGGTGTGCCATTTGAATGCGCACCAGCTCACATTGCTACTGTATGCATGACAGTGAGGCAATAAGTTGATTCCAGCCGCAGGTTCCAGCTCAGATCCCCCCCCAGGAACTTGCATCAGAGCCTCAACTGTGTTGCTTGTATAAATGTGGCAAACCATTAACTGAAGTCCAACAGAATGTTTATATTAGGGCTGCAACTAACGATTATTTTCATAATCGATTAGTTGGCCGATTATTGTTTCGATTAATCGGCTGATAACCTTTTTAAAAGTGTGGGGTATAATTTTAGTTAATATGTAAATTTAAAAAAAAAAAAAGACAATTTTATTCTTAAATATTCCTATGAAGTGGTAAATATAAATAACCAACTATATGGTTAGGGAGAAAAATCTCGAATCCACTCCGAGAATAACTGACAGAATAGATGTACTGTATATACTATTAGAGGGTGAATCTGGTAAATATCATCAGACTCAGATCAAATTTTTTTTATTTAAAGAAAAAAAAAAGTTAAAGGCTGTTTTTCAAACAGAACTATAGTATATTATATGCTGGCTATACAAACGTCTTCCTTCAAAAATAAAAAACAATTTTAAGAACGTTCGTACGATTTTCTAATCGTCAGTGGGGTCAATTCGACGTTCGTTTTCAACCACAGTGACGGGAAAGTTCAGAAATAGAAAACTTCTTGGTCAAAGGAATTTTCAGACAATGTATGTGGTTTTCGTTCACAAATGACATTCATTTTAAAACTGAATGTAAAAGCAAGTGAAAATTTCAAACATTCTTTCATTCAGCGAATGTACAAAGATTTTTTGTATTAATATAATATTAACAGTAGTGATTATTTGCTCTTTGTATTATAAAGGGCTCATTTTCGTTTTTTTAAAACCCATTATGTTACTGGCCGATCGATTATGAAAATAGTCATCGATTAATTTCAGAATCGATTAGTTGTTTCGGCCCTAGTTTATATATATATACATACATACATACATACAGTAGGAAATTAGTAAGGAAAATAAACAGTGTATTGCTAATGTCAGATAGGTTCAATACAATCTTTCCATCAGCTCGTTACAAGAAATATGTGTTGTAGGAGTTTACGATCAAGGGAGAAAAAAGTGGAATCCATTTCTCTCTCGCTGGCAAGCTCCATGGGTCCACTAAAATCAAATCATTTCACCAGCCTACATTCCAATAGTTTTATTATCAAGTTAATTAATAGACTCCTGTGCTAATATCTAAATGCTAAGCAATTAATGGCACTGAACTATAAATGGCCCTGCCTTTGCTCTCACAGCAAAACGTTATCAAGCAAATGCAATTCTATCACTTCAGTGATTTAACACGAGCATAGCAAGGTTAATATTCCTCAGTAAATGCAGAGTGTGGCACTCTTTTAATTAACCTTCTGTGATTTAAATAGTAAGAAACAGAGCTGAAACAAAAACCTTAAAAAGAAAAAAAAATATCTATCTATCTATCTATCTATATATATATATCTATCTATCTATCTTCGGATAGAGCGAGAGACTCAAGTGTTTATGCTCTGGATTTCATGTTGACCCATTAATTTACGAGGACTGCGTGTTTACAAATAGGCTAATTACTATATGTGGTGTAATAGTAGTATAATGTTCTTCCATGTACTGGTTGGAACAGTCAGCTGTTTTAACTTTGGCATACATCTACTAACAAACATGTATTCAGCAAGGTGATGCCAAACATTTTAAACAAAATATCGAAATGTAGGAAAATAATCAAATTATGAGTATATGATTTGATCCCTATAAAGGCCATCAATATAACATGAAAGAAGAAAAAATATGCATGTACACAACTTTGTTACCTGCAGTATGTTGATAATGTGGTAATATGGATGGTGAAAGGCGGTGCCATTATTTAGTATTACAGTAGCTGGCAACTTACCCACACTGCGGCACACCACAGGGCAAGCAATATACAGTAGGTATTGGGGTGCACTACACTACAAAAATGGTGCAGATCCAATAAAATGGTCTTTTTTTTTTAATGGGCAGCCTTACCGTAATGCCCTAAATACACCATGATAGGATGTTGTGTGCAGAGGTCATAAAGGCATCATTTCATATTGTTCTTTAATCTAGTTCTAGCAATTTCTGTTATTCTTAAGTGACCGCCCCCATCCTTAGTGTACACTGGTATATATATATATATATATATATATATATATATATATATATATATATATATATATATATATATATATATATATATAACTGCAAAACACATGATACTGTGTAGGTTTGTGGCTTACTATAAACCTCACTGAAGAAAAAAGGGTAATTTACGTAAAGCATAACCAATGATAAAAATGTTAACAATATTTAGAATTTATATTCACCAACTGATTTGGAGGACAAGTAAAACACACTTTATATTGTTTTTGTGGTATTGTGAACTTAAAAGTGTATTCACTAAGATGCAGGAGTTTGTCTTATATTCTATTTGACCCCTTCGCAAAACATGACTTAGTACTTGGTGGCAAAACCCTTGTTGGCAATCACAGAGGTCAAACGTTTCTTGTAGTTGGCCAGCAGGTTTGCACACATCTCAGGAGGGTTTCTGTCCCACTCCTCTTTGCAGATCCTCTCCAAGTCAATAAGGTTTCAAGGCTGACGTTTGATAACTCGAACCTTCAGCTCCCTCCACATATTTTCTATGGGGATAAGGTCTGGAGACTGGCTAGGCTAGTCCAGGACCTTAATGTGCTTCTTGAGCCACTCATTTGTTGCCTTGGTTGTGTATTTTGGGTCATTGTCATGCTGGAATACCCATCCACGACCCATTTTCAATGCCCTGGCTGAGGGAAGGAGGTTCTCATCCAAGATTTGACAGTACATGGCCCCGTCCATCGTCCCTTTGATGCAGTGAAGTTGTCCTGTCCCCTTAGCAGAAAAACACTGCCAAAGCATAATGTTTCCACCTCCATGTTTGACAGTGGGGGTTGTGTACTTGCGGGTCATAGGCAGCATTCCTCCTTCTCCAAACACGGCAAGTTGAGTTGATGCCAAAGAGCTCGATTTTGGGCTCATCTGACCACAACACTTTCACCCAGTTCTCCTCTGAATCATTCAGATGTTCATTAGCAAACTTCAGAAGGGCCTGTACATGTGCTTTCTTGAGCAGGGGGACCTTTCGGGCACTGTAGGATTTCAGTCCTTCACGGCGTAGTGTGTTACCAATTGTTTCCTTGGTGACTATGGTCCCAGCCACCTTGAGATCATTGACAGGATTCTCCCGTGTAGTTCTGGGCTGACTCCTCACCATTCTCATGATTATTGAAACTCCACAAGGTGAGATCTTGCATGGAGCCCCGGACTGAGGGAGGTTGACAGCTATTTTGTGTTTTTTCTATTTGCGAATAATCGTGCCAACTGTTGTCACCCTCTCACCAAGCTGCTTAAGCTATGGTCTTGTAGCCCATTCCAGCCTTGTGTAGGTCTACAATCTTGTCCCTGATATCCTCGGACAGCTCTTTGGTCTTGGTCATGGTGGACAGATTGGAATCTGATTGCTTTTGTGGACAGGTGTCTTTTAGACAGGTAACAAGCCGAGATTAGAAGCACTCCTTTTAAGAGAGTGCTCCTTATCTAAGCTTGTTACCTGTATAGAAGACACCTGGGAGCCAGAAATCTTACTGATCGATAGGGGATCAAATACTTATTTCACTCATTAAAATGCAAATCAATTTATAACTTTTTTGAAATGCGTTTTTCTGGATATTTGTGGTTATTCTGTATCTCATTGTTAAAATAAACCTACCATTAAAATTATAGACTGATCATTTCTTTGTCGGTGGGCAAATGTACAAAATATGGACCTAGTACATACATTGTTTATTAACTATTTCAAGGACTTAAAGTAGGACTCTTGCGTTTACTACCACTTTAAACTATGTAACCATTGCATACTTTTAAATTTCATAAGTATTTTATCTCAAAAATCATGAATAAATACTACTTGAAATGGCATAGTTCCCTTCCTCCTAAAAACCTGATTGAGCTTACACTTATCACCAGCATTAAGTTAGCAAAAACCTGTGAGATAATTAGTGAGCAGACTTTAAAAATTAATACGAATAGCACACATACTCAATAAATTTCTGTGTGCTATCCATGGTTGGATTTACAGCCAATGAGTCTACAAGCACACAACCTCTGGAACCTAACTGCAGCACATTGACGCCCTACAGCAGTGGTTGTCGACTTATGAGCTAAAGGGGACTTCAAATGCGGCCCCTGACATCAAAGGGCCACAGCTAATGTTTAAAATATGTAATGCATGAGAGGGCTGTTAGAAACTGCAGACCTAATAGAAGAAATGAGGGTCAGAGAATGCTGAAATGCTACATTTTTGGCTGGGGATATGCTGAGGACAACACTACAGACTGCTGAGGTCTAAGGGTCACACATCATATACTAAAGCGCTGTAGATTGGGCACCAGGCCCTACAGGAAAAACTACAGATGTCTTTCCACTGTAATGTCGTGTTACCAAGAGGGCTGTGTTATCAGGAGCCACATTACTCAAGAAACATACCAGCATGCAAGCGGTCCTGTAACCAGGACCATATTACCAGATATGACTTAGATTTACAGAATGAGATCACCAAGCAGGTCATAAAACCATAGTGCCTTATTACAAATGTGGATTAAATAAATGTCAACTTCCCAAATGATATGCCTCAATCACAAATCTGAGTGATTTTGAAGAAACAAAAAGATCTACTGCTTCTGCAGCACTCCCAACACCTCCCTACACATGTGAATGCAAACAAGCACATACAAACACAATGAATAAATATTGGGCCCTCATTTATGGTTAGCTCTAAACTGGTGATCTGTAATGACATTTAAAGTCTATCCTATTCAAAATTGTAGGTGCTATAAATTTTTTTTAACAATTTTCGGACTTGTGTAGTTTTAAAGCTGGACATATTTGGTATCTCTTTCTTTGAAAGAACCTCATTGCTCATTTTGTACAAATACAATGTGGGACTACAGTGCCTTGAAAAAGTATTCACACCCCTTGAAATTTTCCACATTTTGTCATGTTACAACCAAAACGTAAATGTATTTTATTGGGATTTTATGTGATAGACCAACACAAAGACCAACAAAAAGTGGCACATAATTGTGAAGTGGAAGGAAAATGATAAATGGTTTTCAAAATGTTTTTACAAATAAATATGTGAAAAGTGTGGCATGCGTTTGTATTCAATTACAGCTGCAAGTCTTTTTGGGTATGACTCTACCAGCATTTCACATCTAGGAGAGAGAAACTTGTGCTAATTTTTCTGTGCAAAATAGCTCAAGCGCTGTCAGATTGGATGGAGAGCATCTGTGGACAGCAATTTTCAAGTCTTGCCACAGATTATCAATTGGGTTTAGGTCTGGACTTTGACTGGGCCATTCTAACACATGAATATGCTTTGATCTAAACCATTTTATTGTAGCTCTGGCCGTATGTTTAAGGTCGCTGTCCTGCTGGAAGGTGAACCTCCGCCCCAGTCTCAAGTCTTTTGCAGACTCTAACAGGTTTTCTTCTAAGATTGCCCTGTATTTGGCTCCATCCATCTTCCCTGATATAAAAAAGAGCATCCCCGCAACATGATGCTGCCACCACCATGTTTTACGGTGGGGATGGTGTGTTTAGGGTGATACATACCATTTTGCCTTTAGGCCAAAAAGTTTAATTTTGGTCTCATCTGATCAGAGCACTTTCTTCCACATGTTGGCCATTTCCCTCACATGGCTTCTCACAAACTGCAAATGGGTCTTCTTATGGCTTTTTAACAATGGCTTTCTTCTTGCCACTCTTCCATAAAGGCCAGATTTATGGAGTGCATGACTAATAGTTGTCCTGTGGACAGATTCTCCCACCTAAGCTGTGGATCTCTGCATCTCTTTCAGAGTCACCATGGGCCTCTTGGCTGCTTCTTTGATTAATACTCTCCTTGCTCGGCCTGTCATTTTAGGTGGACGGCCATGTCTTGGTAGGTTTGCAGTTGTGCCATAATCTTTCCATTTTTGGATAATGGATTTAACAGTGCTCTGTGAGCTTGGGATTTTTTTTTTTATAACGTAACCCTTCTTTAAACTTCTCCACAATTTTATCCCTGACCTGTCTGGTGTGTTCCTTGGCCTTCATGATGCTTCTTGTTCACTAGGGTTCTCTAACAAACCTCTGAGGGCTCATAGAACAGCTATATTTATACTGAAATTTAATTACACACAGGTGGACTCTATTTACCAATTAGGTGACTTCTGAGGGTAATTGGTGCCACTAGATTTTAAGGGAATCAGAGTAAAGGAGGCTGAATACAAATGCATGCCACACATTTCACATATTTGTAAAAAAACTTGAAAATCATTTATAATTTTCCTTCCACTTCACAATTATGTGCCACTTTGTGCTGGTCCATCACATAAAATCCCCAAAAAAATACATTTACTGTACATACTCGAGTATAAGCCGAGACACCTAATTTTACCGCAAAAAAATGGGAAAACGTATTGACTTGAGTATGAGCCTAGGGTGTCCATCTGCATGCCTCACTGTGCCCAGTCTCCCTACCTGATCTCCTGCGCTGTGTGACTAGACTGACGTTTAACATGGGAGTCTATGGAAGGGGTGCCCGGTTTGAAAAATCGATGGTCCCCTGGACAACAAACTTTGCACACTTGTAGATGAAGAGTGGGGCTACATGTGTGCCAAGTTTGGGGTACAGGGGACCTAGGGATGGCCGGTACCAGGTCCCCAAAATCACAGGAGAAATTACCATTTAACATGGGAGTCTATGGAAGGGGTGCCCGGCTTTGAAAAATCAGTACTCCCCGGCCGTAGGTCCCCCAGACAACAAACTTTGCACACTTGAAGAGGAAGAGTGGGGCTACATGTGTATGGCTGGCCGGGATCAGGCGCAGAAATATGAAGATGGACACAGACTCGAGTATAAGCCGAGGGGGGCATTTTCAGCACAAAAAAAATGTGCTGAAAAACTCGTCTTATACTCGGTAAGTTTTTGGCTGTAACATGATAAAACTTGGAAAATTTCAAGGGGTATGAATACTTTTTCAAGGCACTGTATATTGTGTTTGTGTACACTAAAATTCATTTTAGTGATTTTTTTACTGAAAATATTGATTTATTAAACCGTTGCACAAATCCTGTGCAACATCCATTTTTTTTATTCTAAAAGGAGCATGCTTTCAGAAAATATGTAATGTTCTGGGTTTTAAGTAATTTCCTAGTCAAAAATGCAGATTTTAACATGTGGGCAAAAAAAGTCAGATCATGAAGACCACAATAAAACGACCAAGGAAGTACATTTTTCCCAAAGGTTTAAAATACATATATCGCCTCTAAATCATTTAAATAAAATGTGTTGATGTTGCCACTTCAAAGATTTTTTTCTTCTGTAAAAGGTCCATTCACATAAAACTCAATGTGGGAAATATAAATATCACCAGTTTAGAAAATTTGCTGTTTTAGCAATATGTGCTACATTGCCATGCTGTCTTTTTGCAGGGGTTCCTAAAGATTCAGAGCAAAACACCTGCAGAGGAAATAAAAGAAGGCAAGGACACAGATCCTAATGACCCAGTAATGCCAACAGCACAGATTAGATTATCCTGGGCAAAAAATGTATTTCAGTTATCAGAGTTGTATTATACCATATATCAAAATAAAATTTATAACAATTACCACCTAAACAAGAAGACATTTACATGGACTTCCAGGCTCTACATTCCCCAAGGCCTCCCCTCTGCCTTTCTACAACAGCCATAAGTATGATTTTTCATTATTTTCTTTCCAGTGATATCATCATTTTTGTTTATAAAGTAACCTTCCCTGGGGCAATAGGAAGAGACCTCACCCTATTTCACATCCTAATGCCGCGTAAACACGATTGGAAATTCGACAAGAAACCCGTGGATTTTTTCGGATGGAATGTTGGCTCAAACTTGTGTTGCATACACAAATCATGTCGGAAATTCCGACCGTCAAGAACACGGTGACGTACGACGAGCCGAGATCAATGAAGTTCAACAAGCAGTTCAGCTCTTCTGCTTGATTCAGAGCATGCGTTTTTTTTGCACGTCGGAATTGGATACAGACAAGCGTAATTTCCGATAGAAACTTTTTATGTGAGAAAAAGAGAACCTGCTCTCAATCTTTTGTTGGCGGAAATTCCGACAGAAAAAGTCCGATAGAGCCTACACACAGTCGGAATTTCCGACCAAAAGCTCACATCAGACTTTTCTTGTCGGAATTTCCAATTGTGTGTACGCGGCATAAGCCTGGCTAAACTACATCTTCCAAAAGCCCTCAGCCTAAACACAAACTGTGCAAGGGTTGGCATTTGAAGGCATAAGCAGAAGTAGACGGTGGGGTGGGCAGCTTTGAGCAAAGTTGAATAATGCCCTTTCTATAGGTGTAGACCATTTGCTCTATAAACCTCCTGAAGCCCGACTGGAATATTCCCATGACGTTGATAAGTGAGGCCAAGTTGTTACTGCTCACCTCCTCCATTACAGGAGTGAGCTTTCATATGCTGAGCTCCGATCTACTGAATTAGGGGAGAGAAAGACCATGTGAGGTAACTTAAATCAGAGAAAGAGCACCCTTCGGTGTGGGGAGCTTTCTGTAATAAAGACCGGTCGGTGCTGTTCTCTTGTGCTGGGTGAATTATCTTGTATCCACCCCCTTCTGTAGTTTTCTGCTGTAGCCTGTAGTGGGTGGAGTCTGCTGGGTCCCTCCCACTACTTGGCTCAGGCTATGAGCAGCATAGTGATGATGTCACTGCTAATTTTTACAAGGTAATATTTGGGTTTGCAAAAGAATCTGGTGCACACAAAGTACATTTATATCCTTAGCACTTATTATAGAAATATATTAAATGAAAGTTTTTGTGCTCGAGTTAAGCTGCAAAATACTCCTGTCATTGAATAACAGCCAAGGATTAGTGAAAAATAGTTGAACCAATATTTACAGAGCTACCTACTAGTTTAGGAAGTACATGTGAATATCAAAAGACTGCTTGAAAGAATCACTGTTTTTTAAAGTGATTAAAAAACAAAAAAAAACACGAGACTTTACAAATAACAAACGTGTTATACTTGCCTCCTATGTGCAGTTGGTTTTGCACAGAGAAGCCTGGATCCTCCTTTTCTCGGGTCCCTCTTCTGTGATCCTGGCCCCGCCCTCCCATCGATTGCCCCCTCAGCCAGCAGCTCTCTATGGGGGCATCCGAGTCAGAGCTCCGTGTATCCATTCAGACACGGAGCCCCGACTCGGCTCCTTCTCTACCCTGATTAGCTGACTTTGACAGCCGTGGGAGCCAATGGCGCCGCTGCTGTGTCTCAGCCAATCAGGAGGCATGTCCCGGACAGCTTAGACACTCGTGGACATCGCTGGACAGAGAAGGGGCTCAGGTAAGTATTAGGGAATGCTGCTACACACAGAAGTGTTTTTTTTTTTATCTTGAATGCATCAAGATAAAAAACCTTCTGCCTTTACAACCCCTTTAAGTGCAAGTAATTGGCCGGATGCAATTAAACCTTTGTTTCCTGTTGCCTGAAATTAAACTTCCATATATTTATATAGTATGTTACCTAAGCAAAAATAATAATGCAATCTTCCACTGCTGACTTGGTTCTAGTGGTGCAAGTTCCAGAGCAGTCCTCTGTATTGTTTCTTTACCATTTGATGAGCTAATGGCTGACAACAATGTGCATGTCAGGTGCTGGGAGATAACTGAGATGGGCCTTCTGGGCAATGCTATTACCCAACAAAAAACTGTGCGATTACCATAGCAGAAGGAGTAATCATTTACAGACCTGTTACAGAAATCCATGAAGCCTTTTCTGCTTTTGGTGGTGGCAAATTGCTTTTATACACAAATACGTATATATATATATATATATATATATATACATACATACATACACATACACTGTATACATTTATTGCAGGTGTTGCATTATTAACAGCTAACAACTACAGGAAAAAACATTTTTTGAACTGTTAGATCAGTCTTTCTGAATCTTTTCAGCACAGAGGAACCCTTGAAATAACTTCCCCGTTCTTAGGGAACCCCTACTAAAAATTACTACATATACTGTATAACACACGATACATATGTGTGATGATCATTGAGAGGAATGCGCCTTATATTTGTGGTCGTCGGGAAGAATGCCCCTTACATTATTAAAACAGTGAGAAGAATGCCTCTTACATTGGTGATCAGTGGAAAGAAAGCTCCTTACATTGATGATCAGTGATGCCTAGTACACACGTACGGGATTCCCGACGGTAAAAAGTCAACCGGGAATCCCGAGGGGAAAACTGAGAACCTGCTCAGTAAGTTTTTCCCCCTACACACAAGAGGTTTTCCCGACAGGAAAACTGCGATGGAGCTTTTGGCCCGGGAATCCCGGCCATGTGTATGCTCCATCGCAGTTTTTCACATAGGAAAACTGCCAGGAAAAAGACCGTCGGGAATCCCGGCGGGAAAAAAAAGAGAACTTGTTCTTTTTTTTCTGGCAGTTTTCCTGTCGGGACACTGCGAGGGAGCATACACACGGCTGGGATTCCCGGCCAAAGGCTCTCATGGCTGTTTTCCCGACAGGAAAACTGGTCGTGTGTACGAGGCATGAGAAAAACGTTCCTTACATTAGTGATCAGTGTGAAGAATGCTCCTTACACTTGTGGTCATTGGGATCAATTAACCCCTTTCTAGCTAGTTAAAAAGATCAGGGGTCTCAGTGGGAACTTATCTGAGAGGCAAAAATTGGTCATTGCTCAAGGAAACCCCAACAACCTCTGGAGAAACCCTAGGGTTCCAAGGTACCCTGGTCGAGAAACCTTGGGTTAGAGATTTAATAACTGAAAATTCATTTTCAGACATAATGCTCAGCTACCAAAAGCATAATATATTGAACAATTTCATTGACTAATATTTATTTTTTATTTTTATAATGATCATGGATTTTTCAATCTATTGAAATCATTTTGACTTGAATACTGCATTGGTTTGCGTGTCTTGAAATATCACTACCTCACTAACCTCACATTGATATTAACTAAGTTTCAGTGAGGTATCCATTGGGGTGAACAGGTAAAGAAGCTATTAGATGATAAAATAACGGGCTTTGAATTGGATGTAATTCCAAATGCATAATAAAAAAAAAAAAAAAAAAAAAAGCAAATAAAGTACCCTCAGGAATTCAGTGGAGAATTGTCAGCTCACTACAGGACTTCACAAGCTCCCTGGATTTCCGACAGTCGAAGAGATTTTTTTTTTTAGTTATTGAACAGACCTAACAAAACCTTTTCAACTGTTTTATTTAACAAATCAAAAGTGAGCAAATAAGAGTATAATGGTAGAGTTTACACACACTTTAAATGTCCATGTGAATAACTCATCTATGTAAATTGAACCTATAAAAAAAAGAGTTTATATATCTCTTAAGAGCTTTGAGAATTTCTCAAAGAATTTAAACTTTCAAAGCTAATAAAACTAAGACAGGGCAATAAAAGAGAAGATAAACATTTTAAATAACATACATTACTTGTATTATTTGGCTTTATCCTTGCAAATATTCATTGTGTCCAAATGTTCCCCAACAATCTACTTGGAACAGCTCTTGGAATGGTATGCAGTCATCAGAGAACGAAGGCTGGCTAAAGTTATTGACACGTCTATGGAATGATTTTTTTTGACTTGGCATTCTACATAATCACAGTACCACAAGGCAAATTTTAAATGTGAGCGCTTCCAGAACTTGTATACGATGAGCATAGCCCACTGGGCACCGTTTATACTTCCTGATCTTGGACATGATGAAAATAGCACACTGGGCACTGCTCACGCTTCCAGATACTGTATGTGATAAACATCGCACATTTAGCACGGCCCATAGCTCCATAACTTGCAAGTGATGAACAGATCACTATGGCAATGCTTATACTTTCAGATCTTGTATGTGATGAACATGGCACACTGAACACTGCTCATACCTGCACATCTTGTATGTGATGAACATGGCACACTGAACACTGCTCATACCTGCACATCTTGTATGTGATGAACATTGCACACTGAACATGGCTCATACCTGCACATCTTGTATGTGATGAACATTGCACACTGAACACTGCTCATACCTGCACATCTTGTATGTGATGAACATTGCACACTGAACATGGCTCATACCTGCACATCTTGTATGTGATGAACATGGCACACTGAACACTGCTCATACCTGCACATCTTGTATGTGATGAACATGGCACACTGAACACTGCTCATACCTGCACATCTTGTATGTGATGAACATTGCACACTGAACATGGCTCATACCTGCACATCTTGTATGTGATGAACATTGCACACTGAACATGGCTCATACCTCCAGATCTTGTATGTGATGAACATAGCACACAGAATACAGCTCATACCTGCAGATATTGTATGTGATGGACATAGCACACTGAACACCGCTCATACTTGCAGATCGTATATGTGATTAACATTGCACACAGAATACAGCTCATACCTGCAGATCTTGTATGTGATGAACATAGCACACTGAACATGGCTCATGCTTGCAGATCTTGTGTGTGGTGAACAAAGCACACCAAGTACCAATCATCATACTGTCAGAAACTGTATGTGATGAACATAGCACACTGAACACCGCTCATACTTGCAGATCTTGTATTTGAAAATAGCACACTGGTCACCGCTCATACTTTCAGAACTTTTATGTGATGAACATAGCACACTGGTCACCGATCATACTTTCAGAACTTTTATGTGATGAACATAGCACACTGGGTACCACTAAGTATACTTCCAGAAACTGTATGTTATGAACAAAGCACACTGGGCAACGCTCAAATTTCCATTACTTATACATGATGAACATAACATACTGGGTACCACGCATCATACTTCCAAAATGTAATGAACATGGCACACTGGGCACCGCTCACCAGTACTTGACTGTGATGAACATAGCCCAATGGGCACTGCTCATACTTCCAGTACTTATACATGATGAACATAGCCCACTGGGCACTGCTCATACTTCCAGTACTTATACATGATGAACATAGCACACTGGGTACCATTTAATGCTTCCAGAACTTGTATGTGAATTAAAGACCAAGCTACTCACAAAATAGCTGACTTTCCTAGCTGCCTGGTAATAACATATCTGCAAGAAAGGTGGAGTTACATTACGTATCTGGAAATCAAACTGTTACATGCTCCATCAATCAACAGCTTTCTTGCCCTCAGGTGCTAGAGCTAATTTAAAATACAGCGGCTAAAAATAGAAGCACGTTATGAAGAAAATGAGTGATCTGAACCTCCGACACCATACAAACTGGTGCTGGAATGCACAGGTCATCATTCTTAAAGCTCATGATCCAATTACTTAATTGCAAGTCCATACTAGCTAATCAATTCATCCATTTTATGCAATACCAAGGAAAGATGAAGGTCTAGCTTTAACTGATTGGATTTTCCACTTACAGCAGACAAGACCTGAGATGAGCAAGAAATGAAAGATGCCTCTTCATGTCACGGAGAGCTCAAACATCATTACAATGCCTATTAACTCAGACTCATCACTTTGGTATCTTGAGTTGCATAAACTACTGGTTTATGTTAACATATGACATGGCCCTAATCAAGAGCATATCTATATACACACATTATATAGAATTTCATCAGAATGAATTTGACATACAACCAATTCTCACTAGCTCGAGTGCTTTATTTGAAGAAATGCAGAGTTTAATAGGGACTACATTTTCCCCACCCCTGGCCAACCTTTAGAAGTGAAGGTGTAACCAACTCCACATCTCTGTAGATAAAACCCCATTTGGAAACAATATTGTCTAGTATCCTCTCTAAATTATAATCTACTGATGGAATGGGAAGCGCAAATGTCAGTCTTTTTGCAGTTCCAGAACCATCATTATTAGAATAATTCAAATTTATTACATCGTCATTTTTTTAGAGGTTACTTTTACAGGCCCATAATGATGACCATCAAGTATCCACAAAAAAATAAACAAAAAAATAAACAAAAAAAACTATGCAACAGTCTGTATTGTTAGTATTGTTTTGGGACCCTCTAATGTAGGGGTCTCCATTCTTTCTAAACAAAGGGCCAGTTTACAGTCCTTCAGATTTTAGGGGGCTGGACTGTGAACAGTGGCAATAAATAATGCCCCATCTTTGGTATTGGGGGGAAATAGTGCCCCGTCGTTGGAGTCAGTCGGGTGGGGGGGGAATAGTGCCCCATCGTTGGTGTCACTCGGGGGGAGGGCGGAATACTGCCCCATCGTTGGTGTCAGTCGGGGGGGGGGGATAGTGCCCCATCGTTGGTGTCAGTCGGGGGGGGGGGATAGTGCCCCATCGTTGGTGTCAGTCGGGGGGGGGGGATAGTGCCCCATCGTTGGTGTCAGTCGGGGGGGGGGATAGTGCCCCATCGTTGGTGTCAGTCGGGGGGGGGGATAGTGCCCCATCGTTGGTGTCAGTCGGGGGGGGGGATAGTGCCCCATCGTTGGTGTCAGTCGGGGGGGGGGATAGTGCCCCATCGTTGGTGTCAGTCGGGGGGGGGGATAGTGCCCCATCGTTGGTGTCAGTCGGGGGGGGGGGATAGTGCCCCATCGTTGGTGTCAGTCGGGGGGGGGGATAGTGCCCCATCGTTGGTGTCAGTCGGGGGGGGGGGGATAGTGCCCCATCGTTGGTGTCAGTCGGGGGGGGGGGGATAGTGCCCCATCGTTGGTGTCAGTCGGGGGGGGGGGATAGTGCCCCATCGTTGGTGTCAGTCGGGGGGGGGGGGATAGTGCCCCATCGTTGGTGTCAGTCGGGGGGGGGGGGGATAGTGCCCCATCGTTGGTGTCAGTCGGGGGGGGGGATAGTGCCCCATCGTTGGTGTCAGTCGGGGGGGGGGGATAGTGCCCCATCGTTGGTGTCAGTCGGGGGGGGGATAGTGCCCCATCGTTGGTGTCAGTCGGGGGGGGGGGGGGATAGTGCCCCATCGTTGGTGTCAGTCGGGGGGGGGGGGGGATAGTGCCCCATCGTTGGTGTCAGTCGGGGGGGGGGATAGTGCCCCATCGTTGGTGTCAGTCGGGGGGGGGGGGATAGTGCCCCATCGTTGGTGTCAGTCGGGGGGGGGATAGTGCCCCATCGTTGGTGTCAGTCGGGGGGGATAGTGCCCCATCGTTGGTGTCAGTCGGGGGGGATAGTGCCCCATCGTTGGTGTCAGTCGGGGGGGATAGTGCCCCATCGTTGGTGTCAGTCGGGGGGGATAGTGCCCCATCGTTGGTGTCAGTCGGGGGGGGATAGTGCCCCATCGTTGGTGTCAGTCGGGGGGGGGGGATAGTGCCCCCATCGGTGTCAGTCGGGGGGGGGGATAGTGCCCCATCGTTGGTGTCAGTCGGGGGGGGGATAGTGCCCCATCGTTGGTGTCAGTCGGGGGGGATAGTGCCCCCATCGGTGTCAGTCGGGGGGGGGGATAGTGCCCCATCGTTGGTGTCAGTCGGGGGGGGGGATAGTGCCCCATCGTTGGTGTCAGTCGGGGGGGGGATAGTGCCCCATCGTTGGTGTCAGTCGGGGGGGGGATAGTGCCCCATCGTTGGTGTCAGTCGGGGGGGGGGATAGTGCCCCATCGTTGGTGTCAGTCGGGGGGGGGATAGTGCCCCATCGTTGGTGTCAGTCGGGGGGGGGATAGTGCCCCATCGTTGGTGTCAGTCGGGGGGGGGATAGTGCCCCATCGTTGGTGTCAGTCGGGGGGGGGATAGTGCCCCATCGTTGGTGTCAGTCGGGGGGGGGATAGTGCCCCATCGTTGGTGTCAGTCGGGGGGGGGATAGTGCCCCATCGTTGGTGTCAGTCGGGGGGGGATAGTGCCCCATCGTTGGTGTCAGTCGGGGGGGGGATAGTGCCCCATCGTTGGTGTCAGTCGGGGGGGGGGATAGTGCCCCATCGTTGGTGTCAGTCGGGGGGGGGATAGTGCCCCATCGTTGGTGTCAGTCGGGGGGGGGATAGTGCCCCGTCGTTGGTGTCAGTCGGGGGGGGGGGATAGTGCCCCGTCGTTGGTGTCAGTCGGGGGGGGGGGATAGTGCCCCGTCGTTGGTGTCAGTCGGGGGGGGGGGATAGTGCCCCGTCGTTGGTGTCAGTCGGGGGGGGGGGATAGTGCCCCGTCGTTGGTGTCAGTCGGGGGGGGGGATAGTGCCCCGTCGTTGGTGTCAGTCGGGGGGGGGGGATAGTGCCCCGTCGTTGGTGTCAGTCGGGGGGGGGGGATAGTGCCCCGTCGTTGGTGTCAGTCGGGGGGGGGGGATAGTGCCCCGTCGTTGGTGTCAGTCGGGGGGGGGGGGATAGTGCCCCGTCGTTGGTGTCAGTCGGGGGGGGGGATAGTGCCCCGTCGTTGGTGTCAGTCGGGGGGGGGGGATAGTGCCCCGTCGTTGGTGTCAGTCGGGGGGGGGGATAGTGCCCCGTCGTTGGTGTCAGTCGGGGGGGGGGGGATAGTGCCCCGTCGTTGGTGTCAGTCGGGGGGGGGGGATAGTGCCCCGTCGTTGGTGTCAGTCGGGGGGGGGGGATAGTGCCCCGTCGTTGGTGTCAGTCGGGGGGGGGGATAGTGCCCCGTCGTTGGTGTCAGTCGGGGGGGGGGGATAGTGCCCCGTCGTTGGTGTCAGTCGGGGGGGGGGGATAGTGCCCCGTCGTTGGTGTCAGTCGGGGGGGGGGATAGTGCCCCGTCGTTGGTGTCAGTCGGGGGGGGGGGATAGTGCCCCGTCGTTGGTGTCAGTCGGGGGGGGGGATAGTGCCCCGTCGTTGGTGTCAGTCGGGGGGGGGGATAGTGCCCCGTCGTTGGTGTCAGTCGGGGGGGGGGATAGTGCCCCGTCGTTGGTGTCAGTCGGGGGGGGGGGGATAGTGCCCCGTCGTTGGTGTCAGTCGGGGGGGGGGGATAGTGCCCCGTCGTTGGTGTCAGTCGGGGGGGGGGGATAGTGCCCCGTCGTTGGTGTCAGTCGGGGGGGGGGATAGTGCCCCGTCGTTGGTGTCAGTCGGGGGGGGGGATAGTGCCCCGTCGTTGGTGTCAGTCGGGGGGGGGATAGTGCCCCGTCGTTGGTGTCAGTCGGGGGGGGGGATAGTGCCCCGTCGTTGGTGTCAGTCGGGGGGGGATAGTGCCCCGTCGTTGGTGTCAGTCGGGGGGGGATAGTGCCCCGTCGTTGGTGTCAGTCGGGGGGGGGATATAGTGCCCCGTCGTTGGTGTCAGTCGGGGGGGGGAATAGTGCCCCGTCGTTGGTGTCAGTCGGGGGGGGGAATAGTGCCCCGTCGTTGGTGTCAGTCGGGGGGGGAATAGTGCCCCGTCGTTGGTGTCAGTCGGGGGGGGAATAGTGCCCCGTCGTTGGTGTCAGTCGGGGGGGGGGATAGTGCCCCGTCGTTGGTGTCAGTCGGGGGGGGGGATAGTGCCCCGTCGTTGGTGTCAGTCGGGGGGGGGGATAGTGCCCCGTCGTTGGTGTCAGTCGGGGGGGGGGATAGTGCCCCGTCGTTGGTGTCAGTCGGGGGGGGGGATAGTGCCCCGTCGTTGGTGTCAGTCGGGGGGGGGATAGTGCCCCGTCGTTGGTGTCAGTCGGGGGGGGATAGTGCCCCGTCGTTGGTGTCAGTCGGGGGGGGGATATAGTGCCCCGTCGTTGGTGTCAGTCGGGGGGGGGGAATAGTGCCCCGTCGTTGGTGTCAGTCGGGGGGGGGAATAGTGCCCCGTCGTTGGTGTCAGTCGGGGGGGGAATAGTGCCCCGTCGTTGGTGTCAGTCGGGGGGGGAATAGTGCCCCGTCGTTGGTGTCAGTCGGGGGGGGGGAATAGTGCCCCGGTGTCAGTCGGGGGGGGGGATAGTGCCCCGTCGGTGTCAGTCGGGGGGGGGGGGATAGTGCCCCGGTGTCAGTCGGGGGGGGGGATAGTGCCCCGTCGGTGTCAGTCGGGGGGGGGGGATAGTGCCCCGTCGGTGTCAGTCGGGGGGGGGGGATAGTGCCCCGTCGGTGTCAGTCGGGGGGGGGGGATAGTGCCCCGTCGGTGTCAGTCGGGGGGGGGGATAGTGCCCCGTCGGTGTCAGTCGGGGGGGGGGATAGTGCCCCGTCGGTGTCAGTCGGGGGGGGGGGATAGTGCCCCGTCGGTGTCAGTCGGGGGGGGGGATAGTGCCCCGTCGGTGTCAGTCGGGGGGGGGGATAGTGCCCCGTCGGTGTCAGTCGGGGGGGGGGGATAGTGCCCCGTCGGTGTCAGTCGGGGGGGGGATAGTGCCCCGTCGGTGTCAGTCGGGGGGGGGGGATAGTGCCCCGTCGGTGTCAGTCGGGGGGGGGGGGATAGTGCCCCGTCGGTGTCAGTGACAGGGATTATGCCCAATTGTTGTCAGTGACAGGGATATTGCCTCCGGGGCCAGATAAAGGCAGGGGGCAAAAGAGGTAGTTATAAAACTTTTTTTTATATCCATACAGATTTTGGTTTTAAAGTGAATGGGTTGTTTTACAAGGCGAGGGTTTACATAGATTTTAAAGCTGAATACTTGCTGGGCAGACTACTCTACTTTGACAGGTTTCTTTTCTTCAATTTGTACACATCAGCTCCATGTAGATTCTCCTCTTCCAGACAGATCTGGTCTTCGTTCAGTTGACATGCTGTCGGAAAATTGCTGCAGGCTCCTCCACTGCACCGAACAGAATTCTCGGTGAAAAAGCAATACTTAGGATGTCTTTTTTTTTTTTTTTAAATCGGACCCCTATCCTCTAATGATATTTAACTTCCTTTTTTTATTCTGTTCTCAAAACATAGTAAAATGTGCTACACTATTGGGATTATTAAATTAACTGTACCACTTCCTATATATCAGGAAATTGAAATCTGGAAAGACAACGAGGCACTCGGGACTTTCATGGTACAACTAAACTCACAACACTAAATTATTGTTAAAATCATAGTATTTATTACACCATTTGTGTTAAAATAAAATTTCACATTTGTCTGTCAGTAAGAATCGACAAAACATGAAATCTTAAAACTGTATTCCCCTTTAAATACTGGATATTGTAGTAAAGTATCCTTCCAACCAGTGGCAACCCATCCATAAAGGGGTGCGCAGGGACGCTGCCCCCCTAATCCATGTGCCCGGCCCCTAATCTACATTTTTTTTTTAAGCACATGATTAGAGTTTGAGCCTCTAATTGACTTTAAAAAAAAAGGATGGGCTTGGGGTGCAGAGCACTGAACCCCTAGCTCACCCAGTTGTTTGACAATAGCGAATTAATATTTGTGATTGTCTTCCTGATTCTCCTCCTGGCCAAATCAGGAAGCGGGTCTTAAGACCCGATTGGGCGAGAGGAGAGGCGACCGTATTGGCTGCCGAGGAGGAGCAGACGCATGGTGAGGCCACGTGAAGCCAGTGAGGAGGAGGAGATGCAGGGTGAAGCCGCCGAGGAGACACAGGGAGGAGCCAACGCTGGCGGTGACCTACATGGCGTAAGTGAAGGACTGGTGGGGGACGAGCGAGGGGGGGGTGGCTGGCTGGCTGGTTTGACCACCCCCCAAAAATGGAGCACCAGCTGCCACTGCTCCCAACCATAGGGAATCTATGTTAGCGTGCACACATGCTCATATATATAAAAACAATGTTTGTTACTATTTTCTGTGTACTATTACAATGTTTATTTTTCTGCAGATTACAATCCCCTCTATTAAAACTCCTGAAGAAGTGGATTTCCCACGAAACATGTCGAGTGAAAAACTGGATTCCTACTAACAGATTCCCTATGGTTGGGAGGATACTTTACTACAATATCCAGTATTTAAAGGGGAATACAGTTGTTTTAATATTTCATTTGTTTGTCAGTAACAATCGACAAAACACATGTGAAAATAGGATTTTTTACTCACCGTAAAATCCTTTTCTCTGAGTCCATGGACCGACACAGCTTCTCTATTGACAAAGTGGGTATTATCCGTTAATTAGGAGTGACTAGGCAGAAAAACTTGTAAAAAGTGTTGCATCACACCTTCTACAGTACCGCCCAGGGGGCGGACCCTCTGGGTATACCCTCTCAGTCTGCACATCGCAGATCAGTTCGTCAAAAAGCAGTACAAACTTAAAAGGAGGGGTGGGTGCTGTGTCGGTCCATGGACTCAGAGAAAAGGATTTTACGGTGAGTAAAAAATCCTATTTACTCTTTCGTCCATGGACCGACACAGCTTCTCTATTGACAAAGTGGGACGTCCCAAAGCAGTGTCAGAGAAAAAACGAGGGGTGGTAACAGCATAAAAACAAACTTCACCCCAAAACACAAAACAGCACTCCTCCAACGGAGGAGTTGCAACTCTAAACAGCCGCCTGCAAAACCTTGCGGCCGAAAGAGGCATCCGAAGATGCACCTACATCAACTTTGTAGAATTTTGTGAAAGTGTGAGCGGACGACCAAGTCGCCGCTTTACATAGTTGGGAAACAGACGCTTGATGTCGGAAAGCCCAAGAGGCACCTATTGCCCTGGTCGAATGCGCCGTGACAGGAAAGGGGGGCGCCTGACCCTTTAAGGCGTAAGCCTGGATTACTATCTGTCGGATCCACCTAGAGATGGTGGCCGATGAGACTGCTTGGCCCTTCTTGGGACCAGCCACCGAAACAAACAGTGAGTCTGACTTCCGGAACAGGGAAGTAGCAGATATGTATACTCTCAAAGCTCGGACAACGTCCAAGGAATGCAACGCCGACTCCTTAGGATTCGACGGCTGAGGACACAAGGATGGAAGTACAATGTCTTCGTTGAGATGAAAAGCCGAAACGACCTTCGGAAGAAAGGAAGGCTGCGGCCGCAGCACCACCTTATCCTTGTGGAAAATCAAATAGGGAGCCTTGCAGGACAAGGCTGCCAGCTCAGAGACTCGTCTAACTGACGTAACAGCCACCAAAAAGACCACCTTCTGAGAAAGTGTCAACAGGGGAATATCTCTAATATTCTCAAACGGTGCCTTCTGAAGCACCGAGAGGACCAGGTTCAAGTCCCACGGAGGTAACGGGGGGCGGACCGGAGGGGCCACATGTCGAACCCCCTGCACAAATGTACTCACGAGAGAGTGAGTCGCCAGGGGTCGCTGAAAAAAGACAGCCAGGGCAGATATCTGTCCCTTAATCGTACTTAGGGCAAGCCTTTGGTCTACCCCATGCTGTAAAAACAGCAGGATTCTGGAAACCAAATAGGTACGCGGATGCCATTTCATTTCCTCACACATGGAGATGTAGGCCCTCCAAGTGCGGTGATAGACCTTCCTAGAGGACGGTTTCCGAGCACTTCTCATAGTAGAAATTACTGAGTCTGACAGGCCCGGTCTCTCAGTACCTGGTTCTCAACAGCCATGCCGTTAAAGCCAATGACTGTAAAGCAGGATGGAATATGGGACCTTGCGACAGCAGGTCCTTCCGTAGTGGTAGGCGCCAGGGGACGTCTGCTACCAGACGTACTAGATCGGCGTACCAAGGACACTGAGGCAAATCTGGAGCGATTAGGATCATTGGAATTCCCTCTGCCTCCACTCTGCGGAGCAGAAGAGGAAGAAGCCTTAAGGGAGGGAAGGCATAGATTAGCCGATACTGGCCCCACGATGCTACCAACGCGTCCGTTGCGTCTGCCCATGGGTCTCTTGACCGGGCCACAAACCTCAATACCTTCCGATTGAGTCGGGAAGCCAGAAGATCTACGTCTGGTGTGCCCCATCTTTGGCAGAGGAGTTGGAACACCTCCGGGTGTAAGGACCATTCTCCCTGGTCCAGCATCTGGCGGCTCAGGTAGTCCGCCTGCCAGTTTTCCACACCCGGAATGTACACGGCCGACAGTGCCGGTACGCTCCTCTCTGCCCACTTCAGGATGCGAGCGATCTCCGATGCTGCAGCTGAGCTTCTTGTTCCTCCTTGATGATTGACATATGCCACTGCTGTGGCGTTGTCTGACTGGATCCTGACTGGACGCCCTTGCAGTCTCTGAGACCATTTGAAGAGGCACAGCTTGATCGCCCGGATCTCCAGGACATTGATCGGCAGGAGGGCTTCCTCTGGGGTCCAGCGACCTTGCGCCGACTGGACACCCCAGACTCCCCCCCAACCTGTAAGGCTGGCGTCCGTCGTGATCACTATCCAGTAAACCGGAAGAAATGACTTCCCGGCCATTAGAGCCGGTGCTGTCAGCCACCATACCAGGGATCTCCTGACTAGGTGGCTCACTCGGATTTGATAATCCAGAGATGAAGGGCATCTGTTCCATCTGGACAGAACTTCCCTCTGTAACACTCGAGTGTGGTATTGAGCATATGGGACCGCCTCGAAGGAGGCTACCATGAGGCCCAACACTCGCATGCAAAAACGGAGTGACGACCAATTCCTGGAAGTCAGCTGCCGTACTGCAGCCCGGAGGGTCTGCAACTTCTCCACAGGGAGGAATACCTTTGCCTCTGAGGAATCCAGAATCAACCCCAGGTACACTAGGCGTTGAGTGGGCACCAATACTGACTTTTGCGTGTTTAGTATCCAACCACAGTCTCGAAGAGTCTGACAGGTAATGGACACGCTTACCTCTAATTCTGAGCTTGAAGGGCCCTTCAGCAGAAGGTCGTCCAAGTAACCTGTGATAGCGATACCCCGCTGTCTTAGAAGTGCCAGAATCGGAGCGAGCACCTTGGTGAACGTCCTGGGTGCTGAGGCAAGGCCAAACGGGAGGGCCACAAACTGGTAGTGGTTCTTCCCGATAGCAAATCGCAGAAACCTCTGGTGTCTGGAGTATATGGGGACATGCAGGTATGCGTCCTTGATGTCCAAGGAGGCCAGAAAGTCCCCCGGATGGAGAGCCGTGACTACGGATCGAACCGACTCCATCCGAAATCTTTGTACCTTCACAAAGCAATTGAGGGCTCTGAGATCCAAGATTGGACGAACCCCCTCCTTCTTTGGCACAATGAACAGATTTGAGTAAAAACCCTGACCCCGTTCCTGTTCTGGAACTGGAATAACTACCCCGCGTTCCAGTAGACCCTGGACCGCCCCATACAGGGCCTCCCGACGGGTCGGTAGTAGCTGGAGATTGGAGGTGATGAATCTGTCTGGTGGACAAGAGAGAAATTCTATCTTGTAGCCTGAGGAGATTACTTCGCAAACCCACCTGTCGGAGACTAGAGCAGTCCACTGAGTCGCGAATTTGCGAAGACGTCCCCCCACCCGAGAGCTGGGTGGGGGCGGACCTTCATGTGGACGCAGATTTGTCCACAGGCTTGTTGGGTCTGCGGGACCAAGGACGCTTTTGTCCTTGGGCAGGCGCTTTATCGGCCTGGGGTCTTTTCCCTGTCGCCTTAAGAGGGCGAAAAAACCGCTTACGTGCAGTAAAGGAGGGGCCTTGCCCTTGGCGTGGTCCCCTACCCTTGCTAGTTTGGGGAAGCAAAGTGCTTTTACCTCCTGTAGCATCCTTGATGATGTCATCCAGAGAAGCCCCAAAAAGTCTGTCGCCCTTAAAAGGCAGATCCAATAGGGCTTTCTTGGAAGTCTGGTCCGCAGACCAGCCCTTTAGCCAGATCAGGCGGCGTATTGCTACTGCATAAACCGAAGCTCTTGACAGCAGGGGAATAGTATCCATGTCTGACTCGCAGACAAACTTAAGGCCCTGGACCAACTGGTCGGCCAAAGTTATCTCATTAGGAGGAGCATCTCGCTCCTTTAACCCCTGGAGTAGCAATTTTGCCCATTCAGTAAGTGTCTGAGACACTAGGGCCCCCGCCAATGCCGGGCGTACTGCTGAGCCTACCACTGAGTATAGGTAGCGAGCGAGTGCTTCAGCCTTCTTATCCACAGGGTCCTTGAAAACAGGAGCCCCTTCTACTGGAATAGTGGTGGCTCTATTAAGTCTGGACACCGAAGGGTCCACTATAGGGGGAGAGGTCCATATCTTCAGAAAACTCTCCTCAAAGGGGTACCGTACTGCAAACCTCTTTGGGGCTGTAAAGACCCTCAGTGGGTTCTCCCATTCCTTGTATAAGAGTTTGTCAAAATAAGACACACAAGGGAACACCTTAGCAGTGCGGGCAGGTTTACGAAACCCAAAGGGGACTGGAGTATCTGCTACTTCTTCAGTCCTTTCCAACTTTAGCGTATCCCGCACTGCAGTAATAAGGTCAGATACCAAAGCCGTCTCGCGTACTGACCTGGACTTGGAGTCCTCCTCACTGTCCGATCGGTCACGGTCTGCAGTCTCTGATGCATCAGAATCTGGGCCATGAGCCGTAGCTGGACCTGGTTCTGCATCAGAAATATCCCCAGAAGATTGCAGGGGACGGGGGCGTTTATTACCCCCTGTATTCCCGTGTGCTGCTTCCACCCTGGCAGCAAACGCCTCTAGGATTGCCGACATAGCGTCCATAGACACCTCAGGGACACCAGCTGCTAAATCTGGTGTTTCAGGGGAGAAGACATCTGGCTCAGATGCCATGCTGACCACACGCTGACACTCACAGGGCTCCAGGCAAGATATCAATAGGCCACCCTCCTGCGCTGCAGAGATGCTGGGTTACCCAGAGGACTCACCACCCTGGATAGGTACTGCTATGCTGCGTCTATGATGCTGTCCCCTTGCTGCTGTGTCAGTCTGCTTCTTTTATCAGCACTTCCTGTGTGAATTTTCGCGCCAGTGTAATGCACCCTAGAGGCCGGAGGCTCTCGCAAAATGGTTGCCAAAACCGTCTGTATGGAAGATAATGTGGGCTCTAAGAAAATGGCCGCCGACAGAAGATAGAGGTCAGGCAGCCATAGCCCACAAAAAAGATGGCCGCCGAACGGCAATATCTGCATACAGGGTGGACAAACATGGCCGCCGATCACCTGATAGGGGCCAGTGGGTGTGGCCGAACTACAGGAAGATGGCCGCCAGGCAGTTACAAGAGGCCAAACTTGGCATGGACCACCTCAAAATGGCCGCCGACAGCATGGAGACACAGAAACACAGGTAAGCAAAAATGACATTTCTTTTAAATGTTAGTTACAGCCAGCCCCGCTCCAGTGGGACCCCCTAGGTGACCCCCAGCACCCAGCAACCTTTAGCTAGAAGCCCAGGGAGGAGGGAAAGGCAGGGAGAGAGGGAAGAAAGGGGCCACAACCACTTACTTGATCTCTCCAGGAATGTCCAGCTAAATCACCCAGCCGAGGCAGGGGAGTTTTACTTACCTATCCTGCATGTATTCTGCTGGAAGACATTCCAAACAGATCATCGTCCGCGCACGGAAGGTGACTGTTGGCCAGGCATGCTGTGATTGGACCCAGAAGGGACGATCATATGTATGCCCTGGAGCATGACGCTCACCGGACAGGCTGCTGCGACTCGGCCGTAAGGTCAGCCGAAGCTGAGCGGTCCGATGCAAGCCTTGGAGCGTAAGCTCACCGGCCAGGCTGCTGCGACTCGGCCGTAAGGTCAGCCGAAGCTGAGCGGTCCGATGCAGGCCCTGGAGCGTAGGCTCACCGGCCACCCGTGGAGCGACGGGCATGTCGTGGAAAACCCAGCGCGTAGCTAGGGTCGGCACACGCTCGATGGCCGAAACTGGGGAGACTACAAGGATCGAGGATCCAGCCTGTCACCCAGTCGGCAGTTGATCGAAGATCGCAGGAAACAACAAATGTAGCAAAAAAATAAAAAATATATATATCTTTTTTCCCCGGACCAATGAGCCCGAAGGGAGCCATGTCCTACTCCTTGCTAGACAGAAAAAAACTGATCTGCGATGTGCAGACTGAGAGGGTATACCCAGAGGGTCCGCCCCCTGGGCGGTACTGTAGAAGGTGTGATGCAACACTTTTTACAAGTTTTTCTGCCTAGTCACTCCTAATTAACGGATAATACCCACTTTGTCAATAGAGAAGCTGTGTCGGTCCATGGACGAAAGAGTAATTATGTTTTAAACACAAATAGTGTAATAAACACAAAAATATTAGGAATAATTTAGTGATGTGAGCTCTGTTGTACCACGAAAGTCTTGAGTGCCTCACTGTCTTTAAAAATGTCAATTTCTTGTTGTCAAACTTGGTGGCTATTGCTGAAGAAAAATGTATCTATAGACCATTTTAAAACTAGGAGAATGCACATGTGCATGTTCCTAGCTCTAAAAGGTCATCACTAACAGCTGCAGATCCCCCATAAACGATCTGATCAGGTCTGCCTGTTAGTTTATTTTTAGGGGGACCTGATTGAATGCGCCATTCAGCCCTATGGAGCTGCGGACGTCATCATGTTCGGTGACATGTCCGCTGACACCTGCTGCTGTCCGATCTGATCCAATCCGATCCTGCCTGTGTAATCTAGACGGATGGTGACTATTTTCCATCCGTCTGGCAGATTGGATGAAAACGGACAGGCAGTCTGTTTTCATCCGATCACCCCATAGAGGAGAGTGGGACACTGACAGGTCAATCTCAGCACAGTGAGCGGACACGGACCTGTCAACCGTCTGCTCAGCAGGGATCAACGGATGGATCCCTTTTTGACATTTGTTAAACCAACCAGTGTACCAAATAAAAACTTTATATGTCTTAATAAAATGCAAACATTTATTAGGTAGGCAAATTTGTTATTGACAAGTTAGCTGCAACATAGTAACACTACTTAATTTGGCCTTGGCATCTAGGTTACAATGACTTGTCTAAGTCTTAGGGAGCTAAAAAGTAAAATTCTTCTCTAAGAATTGTGAGTGTTATGGCAGAAGATATGTATCTATTTCATTGGTGATTTATGAGCAAGGAGTCATATATCCATCACATTTTAGTCTTGTTCTGCCCTGAGGCATCGACCGTCAACTTGAGCACATGATCCATTGACTTGGGTACAGTCAAGCCTGCCCATAAATGGTTCAAATCTTGATTATTGCCAGCGGCTACAGACTTGTGTACAACCAGCATGTTGGATCTTTACAGAGCCGCTAGCAATAATCACTGTGCTCTCCCAGCAGACACGGCTTCCCGTGCCCCCACTGGGAGGACACAATAGCTCCATGGGACTGGGAATGTGTTGATGGGAGAATCGAGCAACTTTCTTTCTTGAAGCCCTATGCAATTACTGCATCATCTATGGCTTACCTTACTCAATGTGCTGCACACAGTTTAGTCGCGTTCTAGACTGCCCTCTTGACAACTCACAAGAGGATGTGGCATGAATTCTTTGCATCTCCAATTCCATCCATCTCAAAGTACCTTAATTTCAAAACCACTCCACCATTGTAAAAGCCTTTGAGTGTGATGGGTACATTTAATAGGACTTTGGACATTTACACCAATCAGCCATAATACCACTGACAGTGAAATTGCCAACATTGGCACCGTCTGTACCGGTGTGACGCCGCATTTGCGGCGATTCCCAAATGTAGTTTCTGTGCCTCTTTTGGAGACTTCGGGGTGTGATTTCCATAGACATCTGTGCAACAACCCGCACAGATGTCTCTGAAATTACCCCCGAAGTTGGGACTGACATACGGGAACAAAATCGTGCGAGTTCAGCTGAACTAGCACAATTTCATTCCTGCTGTCAGTGTGAACCTGGGCACAATGGCATCTGAAAGTCAGTGGGATATATCAGACAGCAAGTAAACCTGTTGTCCCTGAAGTTGATGCGTTGAAAGCAGAAAAAAATCAAAAAAATTGTTTGCGGAACACGACGCATTCGAGATATTGACTTCAAATTCTCCAGATCTCAATCCAATCCAGCATCTGTGGGATGCAGTGTTGCCAACCGTACGTTAATTTACGTACAGCACGTAAATTTAACCCCCTTTTTCGGGTGTACGTGAAGTCCGTTGTGGGCATCTGCTGCCCATAAAAAAGATGGCCGTGAGCCGACCATGCAACGGCGCATGCGCCGTTCCGAAGCCGGCCGGACTCGGGAAAGCTCGTATGCGCTCGGCCGAGCGGCGCATGCGCAGTAACGTAATGGCGCCGCCCGGCGCCATTTTTGAATAGAGTTTCAGCCAGGACGGGACTCAGGAGTGCTCGCGGGGCTACAGTGTCTCACAGTCGCCGACGCTGTAGGAGGAGAGGACTCGGCCGAGCAGGGGTGAGGAGGAGGGGGGGATATAAAGTAAGAGGAGGAAATGGAATGCGCTGGGAGCGGGAGCCCGGAGGGTGAAGCGGCCATGGCATGCAGGGGAGGGACAGAGACTGATGTGCTCTCTCTGTCCACCATCATATAACTTCTCCTCTACATCATCAGTATGCTGTGTCCTCCTTCCGTGCCCTTTTCACCTCTCCACATGTCAGAGCTGCCCTGACCTGTGGAGAGGTGAAAGGGGCACAGAAGGAGGACACAGCATAGCATACTGATGATGTGGAGGAGAAGTTATATGATGGTGGACAGAGGAGGAGGCCACTGTGAGGGGGTAAGGAGGACCCTATCATGTTCGCAGCCTCTGTCCCCCTCCTGTGTCATGTCCGCAGCCTCTGTCACCCCTCCTGTGTCATGTCCGCAGCCTCTGTCCCCCTCCTGTGTCATGTCCGCAGCCTCTGTCCCCCTCCTGTGTCATGTCCGCAGCCTCTGTCACCCCTCCTGTGTCATGTCCGCAGCCTCTGTCACCCCTCCTGTGTCATGTCCGCAGCCTCTGTCACCCCTCCTGTGTCATGTCCGCAGCCTCTGTCACCCCTCCTGTGTCATGTCCGCAGCCTCTGTCACCCCTCCTGTGTCATGTCCGCAGCCTCTGTCACCCCTCCTGTGTCATGTCCGCAGCCTCTGTCACCCCTCCTGTGTCATGTCCGCAGCCTCTGTCCCCCTCCTGTGTCATGTCCGCAGCCTCTGTCCCCCTCCTGTGTCATGTCCGCAGCCTCTGTCACCCCTCCTGTGTCATGTCCGCAGCCTCTGTCACCCCTCCTGTGTCATGTCCGCAGTCTGTCACCCCTCCTGTGTCATGTCCGCAGCCTCTGTCCCCCTCCTGTGTCATGTCCGCAGCCTCTGTCCCCCTCCTGTGTCATGTCCGCAGCCTCTGTCACCCCTCCTGTGTCATGTCCGCAGCCTCTGTCACCCCTCCTGTGTCATGTCCGCAGCCTCTGTCACCCCTCCTGTGTCATGTCCGCAGCCTCTGTCACCCCTCCTGTGTCATGTCCGCAGCCTCTGTCCCCCTCCTGTGTCATGTCCGCAGCCTCTGTCACCCCTCCTGTGTCATGTCCGCAGCCTCTGTCACCCCTCCTGTGTCATGTCCGCAGTCTGTCACCCCTCCTGTGTCATGTCCGCAGCCTCTGTCCCCCTCCTGTGTCATGTCCGCAGCCTCTGTCCCCCTCCTGTGTCATGTCCGCAGCCTCTGTCACCCCTCCTGTGTCATGTCCGCAGCCTCTGTCACCCCTCTTGTGTCATGTCCGCAGCCTCTGTCACCCCTCCTGTGTCATGTCCGCAGCCTCTGTCACCCCTCCTGTGTCATGTCCGCAGCCTCTGTCACCCCTCCTGTGTCATGTCCGCAGCCTCTGTCACCCCTCCTGTGTCATGTCCGCAGCCTCTGTCACCCCTCCTGTGTCATGTCCGCAGCCTCTGTCACCCCTCCTGTGTCATGTCCGCAGTCTTGTGAATTGAGAAATATGTTTTTTTACTTTTGTTTAACTGAAACACATTGATATTAGCATTAGTTGTGTGTTTATAGTTGAAATATTGATATTTGCACTGTTTAGCAGTAAAAACAGTAATTTTAGGTACTTTTTTGCAGCGCCAGTAAAAAAATGCGACTCTGCCAGTAATTGTCATGATTTTTGCCAGTAAGAAATTGGTGCCGTACAGAAATTTTGGCATCCTTGCCAGTAAATTTCACTTCAGGGGGTTGGCAACACTGGTGGGATGTGCTGGAAAAAAGTTTGATTCATGGAGTCCCCACCTCGTAACTTACAGGACTTAACCACCCGAGACCTGGGCCATGTTCAAATGATGCCTCAAGGTGGCTCTATAAATCCGGGAGGCCGTCAATAGACGGCCTCGGCTATTCCGGCCACTGGGGGGCGCACGAGCGCCGCGCGCGCCTGGTGCATCACTGAGATGCCGATGCGCATGCCTGGCGGCCGCGATGTCCGCCGGGTACCCGCGATCGGCGTGTACACAGACAAGGACGTGGATCTGTGTGTGTAAACACAGAGATCCACGTCCTGTCAGGGAGAGGGGACCGATGCTGTGTCCCTTGTACATAGGGACACAGATCGGTCACCTCCCCCAGTCAGTCCCCTCACCCACACAGTAGTAATCACTCCCAGGTTACACATTTAACCCCTTCCTTGCCCCCAAGTGTTAACCCCTTCCCTGCCAGTGTCATTTTTACAGTAACCAGTGCATTTTTATAGCACTGGTCGCTGTAAAAATGACAATGGTCCCAAAATGGTGTCAAGTGTCCGATGTGTCCGCCATAATGTCGCAGTCACAATAAAAATCGCTGCTCGCCGCCATTACTAGTAAAAAAAAAATGATTAATAAAAATGCTATAAAACTATGCCCTATTTTGTAAACGCTATAACTTTTGTGCAACCCAATCAAACGCTTATTGCGATTTTTTTTTTACCAAAAATATGTAGAAGAATACGTATCAGACTAAACTGAGGAAAAAAGTATTTAAAAAAATAAATAAAAATTGGGATATTTATTATAGCAAAAAGTAA
>CM055121.1:102317691-102395191 GCA_029206835.1 Rana muscosa
AGAGCCCTACATACAGGCCTACCTACAGGCAGAAGTGGTTTGAGTTTATGGAATGATCAAGGAAGTGGTCACAGACATGCTCAGCACTATGTGGACAGGTAGACAACATAAGATGCTATATATACCCTGTAGAGTGAACATTTACTTTTGCCCAAACTAAATTTGTTTTATAGAAGGGAACCAAAAGCAACTAGTAATTTACCGTTGCCATCCCAATCTGCTACCAGATCCCAAATTTGTAAGTGCCAGCTTTGATTTTCCCAAGAATTCATAACATACAGTGTCACTCACACTTTTTCCAGATGACTATGCTAGAGCCTTCCAATTATCGTATTTATCGACGTATAACATGCGCCGGCTTATAACACACACCCAAATTTTAGTAGGGAAGTTTCAGGAATTATTATTTTTTTAAATAAACAACTTTGAAGCAATTTAAGGGTCAGTGCCCATGAATGTCCATCTGAAGCCTGATCAATGTCCATCTGCAGCCCATCAATGCATGAATGCAGCCTGATTATTGCTGTTTCATTTTAGCCTCATCTGCAGCCTCACCATCTATCAAATCAGCCTGAACATCAGAAAATCACAGAGCCGTCATCTCCCGTTAACTCGGCTCTCACACACACAGTCCCGCCTCCGTCATCGGCATTGGACCAGCTCCTGTGATAGACAGAACACTGGTCCAATGCTAGCGGCGGAGGCCAGACTGTGTGTGTGTGTGTGTGACGTGACAGCCGAGTGGAGAGGAGATGACGTCTCAGTGATTTCCGGTGGTGCTCATCCCCCCTCCTTCCCCTCCGAGGTATGCTGTCGGCGTATAACGTGCACCCACGATTTCCCCCTGATTTTAGGTGAAAAAAAGTGTGTGTTATACGCCGATAAATACGGTAGATGCTTAGGCATTCACCACTGAATTGTGGGGAGGCCAGGGCAAAATCCTTTATTGCCCATACCTGCAAGCACCTTATATTTCCTGGGTGGCCTGGCAGTTTAACACAAGCATAGTAAGTACAGCATATTCAGTGTTACATGTTCAAATTCAATTGTTATATTAAAGTTTGCGGTATAGATTAGGAGAGTGATCCAGTCTACCGAGGTTTCATGCATATATATTGGTATCACCACCTTTTTTCTAGAGAGGACTGCCTGATAAACTATCAATTTCATGATCTGCCTAAAAAAAGCTTAGAATAACGTGTATATAAGTTATTAAATTCTCAGTTATTAAGTCACTGTTGCCTTCTGTGTTCCTTCTTTGGTCATCACAAGATTACCACCTTTGCTACTTTCCAAGTAAGTGCTGTGTAATAAGCACCTGAGGACCCAAACCAGGTGTAGGCAACCGTGGCTCTCATAATTGATTACATTTATTATGTTAGAAAATTAGCTTCTTGGCATTTATTTGATTATGCCATTCTTCAAAGGAAAGGGGATAAGAGCTGTCCATTGCTTGATATTGGTGCCATTATTTCTGGGGGGGGGGGGGGTGCCTCATCTATTGCCCCCAAAATACAAATGATAGGTTCTAGAGTGATTGTAAATTCTATTAATAAAATGTAGGATAACAATCAGCTTGCATTAGTGAATGTATATAGTTTAGGGCACTTTCATAACATATGTACCAAGTCAGCTGGTGCACCATGACATTTAGAGTACCACTCCAATGCCATTGGAATAGTTTTAGTTGGGTTTGGTACACCCCATGAGTAATGAACAAATGTGTTAGCCTCTGAATTGGTGACAAAAATACCTTCGGTATTATTTCTAAGACCCTTGGCCCTTTTTAATCATTTTTAATTATATTATTAATAAATTAAATTTACAGTTGCTGCTTGGAAAAAAATCTAAACCTATGCAGAAGTTAATGTGTATTTTAGCTGCCTTGAACCCTTTTCGATACAGCCCATAACACACACGTGTTTGAAAGGGCACAGTTATCTACCCACAAAATCTTGCTTCTGAGGTTAAGTCTAGAGTAAACATTTCAACATTCAGACATTTATGAATCCTAATAACTTTCATATTTATGCAGGAACTTCAGTATGTGTGTGTTTTCCCATAGATTATTAGGTTTTAATGAATGTCTGTTGCCATTAAAGCCACAGACATTTTATTTATGCAAGAACACCCATATGCTTGAGAAACACACTATTCACTGCCTAATGCCCATATGTTTGGTTTTGATATATCATATTTCAGTAGCAACTCTGCGGTATTATTTTAGGCAGTTAGGATAACACTTAAACCAGTGTTAAATAGACTGTAATACTTTGACAGAACATTAAACATATTTTCAATAATGCCTGAATACGTTTGTTTTTTTGTGCTTTTTTTTAGCTCCACATGAGTGAAAAATTGTATTTATTAGAACAAACATAGTAAACTCAGACAATAAAAGGACATTAAGTACTCTTTAGACCCAAAGGAAATTTGCAGCCCTTTATAAATAAATATACTTCTATATATAGCTTGTGGATATACACATACATGGAAGCAGTCATACATTCTCATTACATGTACCTACATTGTACATCCAACTTAGCAAGCTGGAGGGGGGATCTCCAGATCTTATATATAATACTGAAAATATGGAGCAACAAGCATTTGGCTTTCTCGGGTTAAAAATCACAATAAAACACAGTTATGTGCTTTTTCTATTAGTTTCTAGTAGATCTAAAGCCAATTTTTTTTAATGGTTGGGGAGAAAAATCTTTACTTCCTGTCCATTAGAGATAAACAAGTATGAAGAGAAAATATCTCCTAAAACAGGATATCTTCTCAAAGTTTTCACTGGAAGATTTCCCATCTCTTTCTGTTCTGTGTTTTAGAGGTATGCCTTGTGGTTCGTTGTTTACTGTGTGGATGTTAGGGGCCCATTAAGATAAACTGGAGCTCTACCCTAAACAAATACACTTTGTTTTAAAAAATGTTCAGGATTATAATAATAATAAAAAAAAATTACACACACACACACACACACACACACGACCCTATAATGGCATCCCAGTCTAAGGGCTCTTTCACACGGGACGGATCCGTGAAGATCCGCCCAGTGAAGCTCCGCTTGATCAGCGGGGATCGCTCAGTTGATCCCCGCTGAGCCGGCGGATGACTGGGCGGTCCCCGCACACTGTGCAGGGACCGCCCTGTCAGAGCGCCGCTCTCCCCTATGGGGGGGGAATCGGATGACGACGGACCGTAGAGTCCGTTGTCATCCGATCCGCTCTGCCGACGGAAGGAAAAATAGGGTTTTCCTCCGTCACACTTGGGCGGAGCGGGTCGGATGTCAGCGGACATGTCACCGCTGACATCCGTGGCTCCATAGGGCTACATGGAGCATCCGTTCAGGTCCGCCAGGCGGACCTGAACGGACCGTCCGTGTAAAAGGGGCCTATGTCTGTAGGGTTCAATATTGAGTTGGCGCACCCTTTGCAGCTATAACAGATTCAACTCTTCTGGGAAAGCTGTCCACAAGGATTTAGGCGTGTGTCTATGGGAATATTTGACCATTCTTCCAAAAGCGCATTTGAGAGGTCAGGCACTGATGTGAGCGAGGAGGCCTGACTCGCAGTCTCCGCCCTATTTCATACTAAAGATGTTCTCTAATGTTCCAACATGACCACGCAGTGTGGTCTTTGTGCACTGGTGCACAGTTATGTTGGAACAGGAAGGGGCCATCCCCAAACTGTTCCCACAAAGTTGGGAGCATGAAATTGTACAAAATGTCTTGGTATGCTTACACCTTAAGGAGTTCCATTCACTGGAACTAAGGGGCGAAGGCCAACCCTTGAAAAACAACCCCACACCATAATCTGCCCCCCCCCCCTCCACCAAATGATTTGGACTGGTGCACAAAGAAAGATACATAAAGACATGGATGACCGAGTTTGGGGTGGAGGAACTTGACTGGCCTGCACAGAGCCCTGACCTCAACCCGACAGAACACCTTTGGGATGAAGTAGAGCGGAGACTGCGAGCCAGGCCTTCTCGTCCACGTCAGTGCCTGACCTCACAAATTTGCTTCTGGAAGAATGATCAAGCATTCCCATAGACACACTCCTAAACCTTGTGGACAGCCTTCCCAGAAGAGTTGAAGCTGTTATCGCTGCAAAGGGTGGGCCAAACTCAATACTGCACCCTGCGGACTAAGACTTTGATGCCATTAAAGTTCATGTTCGTGCAAAGGCAGGCGTCCAAAATATATTAATATATATATATATTTATTTATTAGGGCTGCAACGATTAATCGATATTATCGATAATAATCGATAATGAAAATCATTGCCAACGATTTTCATTATCGATTAGTTGGTCCCGCACCTTGCGCCTGTCCGCCCGTTGGAAAAAATCCTTCCCTCATGTCATGTGTAATCTTTCCTGTCTCCTTCCTGTGTCCTCGGCGCCGCTGTGACCAGGCACGTCCTCGGCGCGCCTCTCCTGACGTCATTCCCACAGATCTTCTCAGCCCTGCCTGCTGCTGCCGCCTCGATGGAACAGAGAGGTGAGGGCGAGAAGCTGTGAGGAGACTGAGACTGTGCAGTCAGTGTGAAAAAAGGTAGCAGTCACACACATACAGTACACATTCAGTGGCCCTTATGTATTCCTGGGGGGGGGGGGGGGGGAGTGCCCCATCATTGGTTTTCCTGGGAGGGAGGGGGGAGAATAGTCCTAGCCCCATTGGTGTTTCCGGGGGGGAATAGTGCCCCATCATTGGTGTTTCCGGGGGGGAATAGTGCCCCATCATTGGTGTTTCCGGGGGGAATAACGCCCCATCATTGGTGTCCCCGGGAGGAATAACGCCCCGCCATTGGTGTCCCCCGGGAGGAATAACGCCCCGCCATTGGTGTCCCCGGGAGGAATAACGCCCCGCCATTGGTGTCCCCGGGAGGAATAACGCCCCGCCATTGGTGTCCCCGGGAGGAATAACGCCCCGCCATTGGTGTCCCCGGGAGGAATAACGCCCCGCCATTGGTGTCCCCGGGAGGACAGCATATCACACACTTGCTGTTCAATATTGGTCCAATTGCTCGGATTAGATTTCTTGTTTTTATTACAGCTCTCTTGAAAAGGCATTTAATCGAAACACGTTGAGATAAAAAAACGGTCCACACTATATCCTTGTTACCACTATGCCTGTATACTCTTAATTTTTTTTTTTGATAGTTGGGGGGTTCCCTGTTATTTGTTGGTCCCTCTTGATCTTCATTACATTATGTTGCCGTGGGGGGTTTCTAAGAGATGTTTTCTGTGAGAATATACTGTACTTTGTATGTGGTATAGACCTTGGTGTCTCGATTTAACCAATGACATAACTTTATTCATGCATGGTTGTTAGACAAATCATTTGTAATAAAGTATTTTTTCATAATGTACGTGTGCATTTTCAAATTTGAGAGATCATCAACCGTTAAATATCCACTAGTATATTTTCGCTCTTTGATTTGATGGCGGATTTTGTAAGTTTCTTACCTTGCAGACAGATGACCCTAATCTAAAATATACCACAGACATCAAAAAGCAATTTTAAAGCTGAATGGCCTTTCACGGGAAAGACTATATCCGATAAGCATGTCTATGTACACAGCAAACAATCAATAGCTTTATTACCTTGGACAAATAATGAGCCGGTGGAGAAAAACCTCAGCAGGGTGAATACTGCTGCTCCCTGCCACCAGATCTGGAGGCTAAAGCTACCCACAAATTTCTCAGCAGCTGCCTGAAATTAGGTAAAGATCTCATACTGTAACTTGTTTTGAGAATATGAGAGCTGCTCAAAAACTTCACACCTGATAATCCAAATGCAGGCCTCACATCCCAGTGCTTCTCCAAACTGGACCAATCAGTGAAGGCTGAAAAGTTTCATGTGCCATCCTCCATTCTTGTTCCAAGGGGACTCTGAAGTCTACATGCTTATAATAGGATTTTTATAACAGCTTACCTGTAAAATCCTTTTCTTGGAGTACATCACGGGACACAGAGCGACATAGTCATTACTAATGGGTTATATAGATACCGTCAGGTGCTGGCACTGGCAACTTCCAAAACCGGAAGTACCCTCCCCTATATAAGCCCCTCCCATCCGGGAGCACCTCAGTTTTGTAGCAAAGCAATAAGTGTCCCCAAAGAGGGGCGGGAGCTCTGTGTCCCGTGATGTACTCCAAGAAAAGGATTTTACAGGTAAGCTGTTATAAAAATCCTATTTTCTTTCTCGTACATCACGGGACACAGAGCGACATAGTCATTACTAATGGGATGTCCTAAAGCAATGCCAAATGAGGGGGGGGATACACCATATATAAGCTGAGCGCTATCAGACATGAGGATCTTTTGCGGCCTGCAACACACTGCGCCCAAAGGCGACATCCTCCTGACTTCTAACGTCCACCTGGTAGAACCTAGTAAACGTGTGTACTGAAGACCATGTTGCGGCCTTACAGATTTGAGCCAGGGAGGCCTGGTGATGCACTGCCCATGAAGTTCCAACTACTCTCGTGGAGTGCGCTCTAACTTTGAACGGAGGCGGTCTCCTTCTCAAGCCATAGGCTTGTATTATGACCTGTCGAATCCACTTGGCTAAAGTAGATTTTGACGCTGCCTGACCCTTTCTGGGGCCTTCCGGCAGAATAAACAAGGTATCCGTTCTGCGAATCTGAGCAGTGGCTTTTAGATAAGCTTTAACTGCTCTTACTACATCCAAAGAATGCAATAACTTTTCCTCTACCGAAGTAGGTTTGGGGGAAAAAAGAAGGAAGAACCACATCTTGGTTCAAATGAAACCTCGATACCACCTTAGGAAGAAAGGCTGGCTGAGGACGTAATACTACTCTGTCCTTATGGATAACCAGATATGGCTCTTTACAGGACATAGCTGCTAATTCCGACACTCTTTTAGCCGAACAAATGGCTACTAGAAAAATCAATTTCCTGGTGAGAAGCACCAAGGAAATATGCTGTAATGGTTCAAATGGTTGTTTCTGTAAAACCGACAGAACCAAGTTTAGATCCCATGGACATATGGGAATATTAACCGGAGGACTAATACGCATCACTCCTTGTATAAAGGCTTTGACTAGTGAATGCGAAGCCAAGGGCCTTTGAAAAAATATTGACAAGGCCGAAATCTGACCCTTGATAGTACTCAAGGCAAGCTTCCTATCTACAGCCCATTGTAGGAAGTCCAGAATCCTACCTATTACGTATTTACGTGGATGCCATTTCTTGGCCTCACACCAGGCGATGTACGCCTTCCAGATTCTATAGTAGATCTGCCTGGATACCGGCTTCCTGGCATTGATCATGGTAGATACCACAGCATTAGAGAGCCCTCTCTTTTTTAGAATGTGGGCTTCAATAGCCAGGCCGTCAAACCTAGGGCTGGTAAGGAAGGGTGGTATATTGGTCCTTGCGAAAGCAGGTCCGGACGATGTGGGAGGGTCCAAGGACTCCCCACAGACATTTTTACAATCTCCGCGTACCATGCTCTTCGGGGCCACGCTGGAGCCACCAGAATCACTGGTTTCTTTTCTACCCTGATTCTGCGGAGTAATCGAGGTAACAATTGTGGCGGTGGAAATGCATATATCAGCTTGAACTGATCCCAAGGGAACACTAGGGCATCCGAGCCGCAAGCTAGGGGATCCCTTGTCCAAGAGACAAACCTGTCCACTTTTGTGTTGAATCTGGATGCTAGCAGATCTACATCCGGTGTTCCCCACCGCTGACATATTGTCCGGAAAACCTCGGGATGAAGGGACCATTCCTCTGGGCATAATTGTTGGCGACTTAGAAAGTCCGCCTTCCAATTCTCCACCCCTGGAATGAATACCGCAGATATGGCTGGGACATATCTTTCTGCCCATCTCAGGATGTAATTTACTTCCCTTTGGGCTGCACGACTCCTGGTGCCCCCCTGACGATTGATATATGCCACTGCTGTGGCATTGTCTGATTGAATTCTGACAGGGGACCCTTGGAGTTTGGATGTCCATGCTACTAGGGCATACCGGGCTGCTCGTATCTCTAAGAGATTGATGGGCAGGGCCTTTTCCGCATCCGACCATCTGCCCTGGAGAGACCATTGCTCCAGTACTGCTCCCCAGCCTATAAGGCTGGCATCTGTAGTGACCACCTTCCAGGAAATCGGACTGAAGGATTTCCCTTTTTCCAGATTCTGGGGAACCAACCACCAGCGGAGGCTCTTGCGAACGGAAGGGGACAAGGACATTGGTAAGTCCAGAGCCTGAACTTTTTTGTTCCAGGCTGACAGTATGGCCCTTTGCAACTTCCTTGAATGGAATTGACCGTAGGGTACTGCTTCGAATGATGCCACCATTTTTCCCAGCAGCCTCATGCACAGGCGTATGGATGGCTGTCTTTTTGAACCCACTAAGTGGATCAAATCTCTCAAAGACAACCCCTTTTCTTGAGGCAAGAAAATTTTTCTCTGGTCTGAATCCAGCCTTAGCCCCAAGTATTCCAGACTTTTGACTGGTTTTAGGGCTGACTTGTCTCGGTTGATAATCCAACCGTGATATTCCAGATACTTGATTGTCTCGTGAACAACCACTTCTAGTTTTTCCACTGAGTGGTCTATCAGCAACAAGTCGTCTAGATATGCCATTATCGTTACACCTCGTGTTCTTAGATTGGCCAATAATGGGGCCAGAATTTTTGTGAACACTCTTGGTGCTGTGGCCAGACCGAAGGGTAAGGCTCTGAACTGAAAATGGCGCCCTGCTACCGCAAAGCGTAGAAATTTTTGGTGGGCTGGAAAGATGGGAATGTGCAAATAAGCATCTTTGATGTCGATCGAGGCTAACCATTCCTCCCCTTGTAGGGCAGTGGCTACCGATCGGATCGACTCCATCCGGAAAGTCCTGATATGTAGGAATTTGTTTAGCCCTTTTAGATTTAATATGGGCCTCACGTCCCCGTTTGGCTTCGGAACTGTAAAGAGGTTTGAGTAAAACCCGCACCCCCATTCTTCCAGGGGAACCTCTATAATTACTGCTTGGAGCAATAATTGTTCCAGTGCCAACAGGAGGGATCCTCTCTTCTGGGGATCCCTTGGCACGTTTGACCTTATAAAGCGGGAAGGAGGGGAGTTTTTTAACTCCAATTTGTATCCCAGATTTACTGCGGAGAGCACCCATCTGTCTCGGATCGTGTCCCGCCAGGTCTCTGTGAACAACTGAAGTCTTCCCCCCACCCGATTGAGTGGGGGCAACCCTTCATGCATTTAACTTTGGGGGAGGTTTTGTACCTCTCCTGCTCCAGGGCTTCTTGTTACCCTGCAACTGTCCCTGATTTTTACCTCCGGGATTTGACCGAGGAGGCCGTCGGAACTGTTTCACAGCCGATGCCCTAGGGACTGGAGAAGCCGGCCTCTTAAAAGAGGGACCTCTAACTCTATTTTTAACCGGCAAAAGTGTACTTTTACCGCTGGAATTTCTCTGGATATACTTGTCCAGGTCTTCCCCAAATAAGCGCTCACCATGAAATGGGAAGCTGACCAGCAATTTTTTACAGGGAGCTTCAGCAGACCAGTTTTTGAGCCATAGAAGCCTGCGCATATGTACTACAGACAGCGTAAGGCGGGAGGCCTGATGGATTGAATCCTTTATGGCGTCCACCGCAAAGCATAAGGCTCTAGGTAGATCAGCTAGGGCAAGAGCCTGCTGATCTGGCAAGTCCCTTAAGACCTGTTTCAACTGATCCTTCACTGCTTGGCAGACCCCAATAGCTGCCACTGCTGGTTGTGTTACCAATCCTGCTGTAGAAAAAGCAGATTTTAATAAGGACTCCAATTTTTTATCTATTGGGTCCTTGAACATTTGGACATTATCCACCGGACATGTCAGTGATTTATTCACACAAGAGATGGCTGCGTCCACTATAGGGACCTTCCATTTTCTGATGAACTTATCCTCCATGGGATAGACCACCGGAAATCTCTTAGGGGGAGTAAATATTTTGTCAGGATGCTCCCAATCCTGGTAAATGAGCCCTTCCAGTAAAGGATGGATCGGAAAGGAACAAACAGTCTGGGGAGCTTTTAGCGACCCCAACGAGGAGACAGAAGTGGATGATGGCTCCGCAAGTGGCATTTTAAATGCTGATCGGACCATATTAGTCAGGGACTGAACCCATAATCTTTCAGCATGTGATGCTGAGAATGGCTCTTCCACTGTTGATTCCTCTACAACCGAATCGACCTCATCCTGATCCCCTTCAGGTAGGTCGATCCCTGTATGGGACTGTTGCTCTGTTAACAGGCACTCTGAGGGAGGAGACGGAGATCGGGCGCTTTTCTCCTGTGACAGGGAAGCCGCGATCAATGCTGACAATCTCTCTTCCAGCCCTCCCAGAGCTGAGGAAAAAACCTCCTCTGTTACATACACAGGAGCAGGTGAACTGAGGACAGCCACAGTACCAGGTACTCCTGAGGGTGCTCTACGGTCACTAACCTCTGATTCTTCAGGGGAGACTGGTGCAGCCAAAGCATGCCCAAGATCCTCAGAGCCCGATGGAGACCCCCTATTCCTCCTGGAATTTCTAGTCCCGGAGTTTTTAGACGGCATATTCCTAAGCCACAAAGCTGAGGTATTCCAGCCGAAATACACCAGTTACTGACAATAGTCTAGCATAAATGCTGCTATAAGAAACAGTTGGTGTCTACTAATGTGCCTTTCTAGGGGATGCCTGTATCAACCGCTTGCTGTATGCCCTTTTTTAAATGTTGCCAGCTCTGTCTCTGCACTTCATAGCCAGCTCACCACACAATATTGTGATTTTTATCATGCTGGGACGCCCGCACATGCGCAGAAGCGCTGCGGCGCGCACAGAGCGTCATCCCCCAGGCTCCGCCCCCTTTTCCGGCTCACCTCTATATATAGAGGCACGCGCACGGCCACGTGCGCCTTTGGCGCTAATTTCGAAAAAATGGAAACTAGGGACAAGAGCCAGGGCCCCTCTTTGCCGCAGGCCGGGGGATGGACGAGCATTGCAACATGGCAGAGGAAGCAGTTTCCCATGAGAGAACTCACCATCTGCCTGGACTTGCTCTGCTGAGAAGAAACTAGTCCACATGACAAGAAAACATTCCACAGCGGCCTCTAGTGGACAAACACAGGTACCGCAGTCTAATATATTAAATATATATATAAAAAATTTTTTTTTTTTTTTTCTTGACCACCATTAAAAATTATTACATTTTTTTAGTAGTTACAGGCATGCACAGAATTTTGCGGGAATACCATTAGGTAACAGACAGAAAGACAAATTAGGCTTGGGAGTCCCCCAATAGAACCAAGTTCCTGGGGGCCCCCACTTACCTGTTCCCCGCCGCAGGACTTTGTTTGGTCCACAAAAGCCCAAACTTCACCTATCACGGCAGGCATTGTAATCAAACCTTCAGGGACCGGGTTCCCAAGGATTCCACTCCCCTGGACCTGTATAGCACCCTGCACAGAAAACATCTTGGTCGTGGGTATGACCAGAGCTCTGGATCCCAGGGTCCAGCTCTCCTAAGAGAAGCATTACAGGCAAAACCTTGCTCTTCTCTGCAAGGCCCGGGTACCGACCGTTTAGCTATGAAGCTTTTTTGGTCGGATCCGGAATAGCTTACTGAGGCCCAAAAGAACCTGTACGCAAGCTCAGTGAAAAACACATGTTTCTTCTTGGCCAACACCTTAGACACTGGCAAAAAACTGAGGTGCTCCCGGATGGGAGGGGCTTATATAGGGGAGGGTACTTCCGGTTTTGGAAGTTGCCAGTGCCAGCACCTGACGGTATCTATATAACCCATTAGTAATGACTATGTCGCTCTGTGTCCCGTGATGTACGAGAAAGAAAAGTAAGCAAGGGCAACCCCCAAATTTCTGTGCTCATATCTACCTTATCATGTATGCTGACATAAGGATGGGTTAGAACTTACTTTTATTGCTCTGTTTCTGTCCCTTTTACAAGGCCTCACATGGACAGAAAGTAATGAGATATCTGATGGGGACAGAGACAACCATAAATGCAGATTTATTTAGTATATTTAGGTAGAGCTACAACATTGATCAAGTCCATTACCACCGAAATCTCTCTTTTCATGCAACACCTACACTCTCATTGCTCACCCAGGAAGTGAAGGGAAAAGCACCTCAATGAGTACAAAGACAACAATAAAAAATTGACAGCCTTAAGCTGGCCATAGATGGGTCAGATTTTTGGTTCAACCACGGGTTGATCAAATGTATGGACGGGGGAATCCATACCCCATTTGGACCCATTGTATTTGGGTTCATTGAATTTTGACAGCAGGGACACTTCCCTGCTGTCAGAATGCACAAATCAGCGCTGGGCTTAAAGTATCAAAATGTGCTTGGTTTATCTATACTAGCTATCATATTCACAGAGATCAATCCAATAAGAATTCCACCATCTAAAGTAAGTGGAGCGTAATATTTTTAACCATCAGTATCTTTTTTTTTTTTTAACAAGAGAAACCATCAGTATCTTTACATTGGTCTCTTGTGAAGTGAGGAGACTAGTATAACCATGTTATTTCTCTTTGGACATAACATGCTACCTATGGCTACGAAGATGCTTACTGTAGTAGAAGAGAGGAAACCCCAAGGTTCTGGACAGGTAAGCATAAGGAGGGGAAAAAGGAAACTGATATTCTGGTACAAGTAGTTCGTAGCATCATAGGCTTTCCAGTTGTTTCAAAAAGGGTGGATACAAAAAAACAATTAATAATGGACAAAAAGAAAAAGCCATAACAAGTATCCGGACACCAAGTGTATTGTTTGCCTGACTAATCCTGCCTGCATTGAGTTGTAATACTCGTGAGTTTTGCTCAGTATAGTGCAAACAAATGATCTCAAAAGGATAATACATTGAGATGCATTGCGTAGCCAAGCACACATGGCTTGTCCTGCTGTGGTGAGCACAATTCAATGCAGATGGTGCTCAGGCAGCCCCTAAACCTGCCCTAAAACCTATGACATCATAAATTCTGAAATGGAAAAAGATATCAGGGCATTTTAATATCTGCAAGCATGAGCAACACGATTTTAGATGCAATTTCTTAAAGACTGTTTCATCAGTTAAAAAACTGACTCCTGGATGGTTGTTGATGTTTGAGTTAGGGCTGGGCGATTTTCCCCCCCAAAAAAAAATCTGCGATTTTTTTATAAAAAACTCGATTTACGATTAGTTACGATATTTTTTTAAAATTATATTAATTGAAGTGCATCAACAAACAAAATTTCAAAGGCAAACCCTTTCTCTAACTGCAAAGTCAGTGTGCCGTGTGCAACAAAGATTGTTAAACATCCAAATTATTAATACTGTATTTGGATTTAGCTAATAAAACAACCAAAAATCTTGAGGTTACTCTTAGTTGAATTGAACTGTGCCTGTGCCTCACTGTGCCCGTGCCTCACTGTGCCCGTGCTTCACTCACTGTGCCCGTACCTGATGCAGATTTTCATGGGATACGGATTTTACTGCTACACCGGCGGCCATTCCAGTATTCAAAAGCCACGCCTCCTCCTCGTCTGTGATAGGCGGAACACTCAATTTCCCAGCATTCAGTGTTCCGCCTATCATGGACATCCGCTCATCCTCATAACACAGACGAGGATGAGAGGATGTCCGTGATAGGCTGAACACTGCCTGCTGTGAAATTGAGTGTTCCGCCTATCACAGACGACGAGGACTCGGGAGGCGCGGCTTTTGAACACTGCAATGGCCGCCGTCTGTCTGCATGACACGCTGATCAGGTAGGCAGACGCCGGCTTGCGGTTAGTTAGTGTTACCCCAATTACATCTATTCGCCGTAGTAATGTAACGCCGCCCAGTGCCATTCCGGATACGCCCCCTCCAGCCCTGCTACGGAAACTTTGAAGGAAAAAAAAAATTCTAAAAAAATCGATTTTCTTCAAATCTGAATCGATTTGAACTCAAAACTCGATTCAAGATTAAAATCGATTTTTTTCCCAGCCCTAGTTTGAGTACAGGGTCATTAAAGCCAAAGTTGAAAAATAGTTTTCTCTTTACATGGCAACCTTTCTATTCATAAAAGAAAACGGTTTTGATCAGTGAGTAAGCCAGTCTAGTGCTGTGCAATCATCTAGAAAGTTACTGAACATTCCATACAATTATGTTTAAGAGTATATATTGTACATGACACCATGTATAGACCGTTTTCCACTTTCAGAGATACTTTCAGGAGTTTTTATGAACAGAACTCCCACCAATCAGCTGTTTAAACAGTGCTACAACCCCAAACTATTTTCTTATGTACAAGCGCCAAAAAAGAAAAAGCATCTCAATTTTATTTTTACAGACATCACCATAACTACAAAGCACTGCCTATTATTAGGTTAAACTCACTTTGGTTCTTTATAAATAAAATAAAAAATATTAGAATAAAAGTGGAGTGAGACAATGCCTGACATCACACTGTATGGAGCTGCATGATATATAAAGCAATCCCTAATGTTTGGCAGGATACCACTAACTAAATACATGTTTAGCTCTGCATCAAGCTTAGATGTGATATAAACATTGATACAGTGGAACCTCGGATTACGAGCATAATCCGTTCCAGGAGAATGCTCGTAATCCAAAGTACTCGAATATCAAAGCGAGTTTTCCCATTGAAGTCAATGGAAACAAAAATAATTTGTTCCGCATTGACTTCAATGGCATGCAATACTGCATGCGGCCAGAGGCGGGGGGGCGCCGGAGAGCCTCGGAAAGGCCGAAAAGGCTTGAGGACACCTCGGCTGACCTTGGGAAACCTCGGAAAGACTTTGTTCCCGAGATTTGCCGAGGTCAGCCGTTCTGTGCATTTCGTAACGTTCGGCTCCGGCGCCCCCCCCCCCCCAGGCCAAACGCGGTACTGCACACCACTTTGGCCTGAATCATGCTCGTTTTGAGAGACAAAACTCACAAACCGAGTTACGATTTTTAAAAATACAGTGCTCATATTGTGAAACGCTCGTTAACCGTGTTACTTGCAATCCGAGGTTCCACCATTTTCCATTTGTTGCAGGAAAATTGTGAAGCTGAGACTGAAAGTAGGCTAAAAGAAAAATATTTTGTACATATCAGTTCTGGTTTGCTTTAAAACCTGAATTGCTAAAATGACAGAGAGTGATTGGTTCCATTGGGCAACAAGTACTTTGTTAATCAGGAAGCATTTTATTGGACTTTTTTGTGGTCTATGGATAGTTGTAAATTCTGCTGCCAAGCAAGGTAAGGTTGCCACCACATTGTAGGCTCTGGTAAAAAAAAGAGTTCTAAAAATGCTTTACTTGAAGTGTATCTATCACCATATTCATTTCCACATTCAATTTCAATTATTTGTAGACATGAATAATCTGAATAATCTTGAAGTTTGTAAACTTACTTTGGGAAGATCCCCACACATTCAATATGCCTTGTAAATAGGCAGTGCAGTGTCTCACATTTCACAGTGCCTGCCCTATGAACTACAGAGGTGCTGAGGGAAGGTGTTGCAGTAGGCAGGATCAGTAAATGTTTTTCTGCTTGCAAGCAGCAAGGTATCATGGGATATGTAGTCCTTAGAAATTGAAAGAAAGGTAAACAGCAGAGGAAAAGTTTCAAAGCATGTAGAGAACCCAGGAAGTAGTGTGAAAACATGGTCAGCTGACAAGCAGCATTTACAACATGAAAGAAGATTTTTCAAGTTTACATTGGATTATCAAAATAACTATTTGTATTGCTATTACAATTCTGATATTCAAAAAGGAAAGTGTATGCTGTGAACTCATTTAAAGCAGCTCACAGTGAAAAATACTTTTCAATTATGGTTGTATCACAAGGAAAAGAAAGCAGCTCTTAAAGTAGTGGTAGTCCTGGAACTACTTAGAACAGCTGACGAGTAAGGCTTCTTATTCAGGTGGGCATGTGACAAGACTACTACATTCTCACTAAGGCCCCTTTCACACTGGGGCGGGCAGGTGCGGTGGCGGTATAGCAGCGCGATTTTCAGCGCTGCTATACTGTCCTTCTTACCGCGGTATGCGGTCGCTAGGGGGGTTAATTTAACCCCCGCTAGCGGCCGAAAAAGGGTTAATACCGCCCGCAAACCGCGGCTATTGCCGCGGTTTGCGGGCGGTATTACCGCGCTGTCCCATTGATTTCAATGGGAGACCGCGGTAAAGGAGCGGTGAACACACCGCTCCTTTACCGCTGTAAAGAAGCGGCTAGCAGGACTTTTGGAGCGGTCCTGCTAGCGCACCGCTTCAGTGTGAAAGCCTTCTGGCTTTCACATTGAAGGCTAAAGGGCAGGATTTTTTCATGCGGTATAACAGCGCTATTATTAGCGCTAAACCGCATGAAAAACGCCCCAGTGTGAAAGGGGCCTTAAAGTGGAAAACCTCTAAGCTTAATTTTCACAAAATTAGTCTATGTGTCATCCTACAGAGATGGCTCAATAAGTGAGTAATTACAATGCCACCAAAGCTAGTTGATCGTGAATTAAAAACAAGATCCTGCAACATTTCTCTAAACTATAGACACATTTAAGATGATCATTGTACAGTCAATGCCTATCTGTTAATGAACGATGGCTATGGATACCCTTCAAGTGTAAGGCCCCATTCACACTTATACGACTTGTCCCACAATTTGTGATGGCAAAGTAGCATAACAAGTCGTTTCCCATGATTTCCAATGACAGCCATTCATATTAGTACGACTTCAAGTCGTTCCGACTTCAAAGTAGTCCCTGCACCACTTTGGTCCGATTTTGATGCCACTTACACAGGCATTCCCTGAAATTGCGGTAAAATCGCGCGACTTTGAAATCGCAGTAGTGATTCCTTCATCAGATTTTTCTGGCCTGTTGCCAATGTTCTGTAGTGAAGTAAGCTTCAAGTGTGTCTGTAAAGTGCATAAACATGTGCAGTGGGCCAATCCAATTTGTGTACCAATCGGTGCAAGAACGATCATTCGACAGTCTAAGCCCTGGTTCACACTGGTGCGTTTTGACATGCAATTTGGCATGTCAAATCGCATGTCAAAACGGCGATATTTGCCGCAAATTGCCGGCAATGGCACCGTCCTAATCGGTGCAACGCCGCATCTGCGGCACTGCACCGATTTCAAAAAGTAGTTTCTGTACTACTTTTTGCGATTTCGGCCGCGATTTACATTGACATCTGTGCAGATGTCTTTGTAATCGCGGCTGAAATCGGGACTGCCAGCGAGAGTGAAATCGTGTGCGTTCAGCTGAACTCGCACGGCTTCACTCCCGCAGCCCAGTGTGAACCTGGGCTTAAGGTTTCAACTGTCATCTCATGAGTTTGGATATTTAACATTTAAACATAGACAAACTGAAAATGGAACTACTGGTATACTTCTTTCCACCATGGGGATACAGCGAAATGAGCTTCTTCTCCAGATATGACATCTTCTCCCAAGCCTCTTCCAGGTTTCAAGGTCTTCCGTCATCAGCGAGTGAATTCACCCTGGCACCTGACAGATGCTGGGATTGTATTCAGAGCAGGCATATGCATAGCTCAGCATACAGTGTAAACAGGTTAGAAGAATTAAGGTAAGAGGTGAGATGGAAGGTAAGAATATTTTATTGCAGAAGAGAGAGTAAGTCTTCTCTGCAATAAAAAACAAAACAAAAAAAACAAAACCTTCCTATTCACAATTTATTGTTAACCAACGTTCCACTTAATCTCAATGCAAACCACCAAATACTTACTTGGAAAAAAAAAATTCACAATGGTTCACAATTAGTGCTAGTATGAAGCCAATTACAGAAGGCCAATATCAAAGCAAATCTCCATTTAAAAAAAAAACAACTATGTTTTAAAACACACACACAACTGGATTACATTTTTTTAATTATTATTATACAGAATTCATAAATGTTATTGTAGCGGCCTCCTCACTCCCCTCTTTTCTCAGCTCGTCTGTCTCTTGTCTAGGGGTACCTTAGAGGGGAGAGAGCGGGGATACCACGCCTAGCCTTCACCGCAGGTGTTAGTGCGGCTTGAGCAAAGTTCCTTCTTTACCTTCGGGTCAGTGTTATGCACCTGGAGTCTCCACCGAGAGTTACCTTGGATGTCTGCCAGAAAATGAGCCCCACACCATTAAAGTCCAACACTCCTTTATTCTTCTCAAGTGAACACAATCAGTTGAACTCCCTTGGGAGGACAGAACAGAAAAGGAGGTGTGGATGCGAGTAGGCCCAGACACAATGAACTCTCCACTTTCCTTCCTGAAAGGGGTTGCGGTCTCTGAGCGAGGGAGAATTTCCTTCCAGGCGGTCTCCGATGGGAGGCTCACCTGTCACTGGCAATCTGCTGCGCCCGGTCTTCAAGTGAGGAGCTCCCCCCGGTCCATTACGCCTTCCGGATTCGGGTTCCCAATCCCTGGGTTCCCTGGGATCTCCTTCCTTTGCGGAACTCAGTGTGGGGCACTGAGCTCCAGACCTCCATCCGAGTACCTCACCCCAGGCTAAAGGTGCCTGGGATGGAACACGACCTCCGAACGTCCTCTAGGCCTAGACCCGCCTAGAGAACCGACACGAACCACCGCCCTCAGGCTGAAGGTGCCTGGGACTCCCCCGTGACAAAGATGGCCGTCCCCTTTATACCCTCTCCCAGCAAGCACGGCGGGTTCCCCGCCCCACCATACCGCTGCCGAGGGAGGACAAAAAGGAGGCACGGCACACAGCAATGATTCAACCCCAGCCCAGGGCGACAGCGCCACCCGCTGGGCCGCAGGGAGTTACACATCACTGGTGTCTCTGCAAGTTTAAATTACACCCGGGAAAGTACATACCCGCTACACTATTAATAAACACGATTTATAGGATTTTATCCCAAGACTCAACTGCTTAGTGCAACAGTTTTCTGGAATATAATATCTCTTAATTTAAATTACCTCTGTAGAAAATGATTGTAATGTTACCTTCATGGCCAAAATAAGGTAATATACATACTCGTCTCCTTGCTGTGACATTGATGCAATGCTACAGCCGTCGCCCGTCGGTTCTTAGGCTGAAAACTGAGCAATCGTGACCACTGATCGTTCAGTTCTCGGTCTGCTCTGATCAGAGAGCATTGACCGTGAGTGACCGCTCTCTGCACTACCCCTCCAGCGCTCACTGAAGCTAGGGACGGGGTGGGAGCAGCTGGCATAGGCTCTCAGTAGCACGCTGAGCGGTCGAGTCAGCTGCTAATCAGGCATCTGGGTGGAATTAAACGTTGTCGGGATCCTTCAAGAGCCTGGAGCTGCTCGGTAACGTCAGCCATCAGCAGGCTTTTGCCCACTGATTGTGGATTCTTGGTCACAGGAGTGTACAACCAAATGTATTCCTATGACCAAAAAGGCTTTGGCTATTTGTCTATTTTAAGGCTTTGTGGACATGGGTGCATTCAGCTATGTAGCATAAACATGCTGTTTATTTCTGATGCCCAGAATATGCTGGAGCTGCAAATAGCCACCCATGGACATGAACAGGTGAAGGCAGCTGTATGCAGCTATGCGCCACTATTAGCGTAAAATAGCGCATGCGCACAAACGTAATGTCCTGAACACACACTACCTGCAGCCTGTTTACACTGCATGAGTAAATGTGTCCATGTGAATAAAGCCTTAGATTAATCCTTATTTTCCTAAATGCCAAGCAATTCCTACAAGCCAAACCTAATTAATACAATGGTTACAAACAAGCAGCAATGGATAGTAATAGACCATTTAAAATAAATACAGAGCTTGAGAAAGCATTGGCCCCCTTCCTGATTTAGTCTATTAATGGGAATTATGTTTTTCCAGTCTTCAGCCAAAATATAATATTAGATCAAGGGCTTCCGAATGAACAAAATTTTATCTTTTTAAACAAATCATTTCATGAATAAACAGCTATAAACTGGCCATGTGTGAAAAATGAACTGCCTAATAGGCAAAGGGGTTGATTTACTAAAGGCAAAATAGACTATACTTTGCAAGTACCTTTGCACTCATATTCCCCAGAGCTTAGTGAATGTGGCGAAGCGCTGTTGATTTCTATTATCCAATCCAATGTGGAAGAAAAAAAAAAGTAGTATTTTTTTTCCATTCAACCGGCAGGTTGAAAAAATTAATAAAAAACTGGCCCGCCATCAGAATACACTGATCAAAATTGCAGAATATAGCCTGCAGTGCCGATCGTGAAAGAAAAATCTGACAGGGTGGTTGTAGAGAAGTCGATCATCTTACAACCACAGTGCCCACACACGAATCAAAAATTGGCTGGTCCCTGCTAAATTGGCCAAATTTAAATCCGTGCATGGCCAGCTTAATCACTTGCCGACAGCCGCACGACGATGTACGTCGACACAATGGCACGGGCAGGCAAATGGGCGTACCTGTACGTCCCTTTAAATTTGCCGCTCAGAGGGCGCGTGCCTTGTGAGTGCGCCCGCGGGTCCCGGGAAATAAATTCCCGGGCGGACCGCGATTGCAGTCGGCAAAGGCAGAACAGGGGGATGCCTTTGTAAACAAGGCATTCCCCTGTTCTGCCTAGTGACACGTCAGTGATCTACTGTTCCCTGTGATCGGGAACAGTGATCAGTGATGTGTCACTGGTAGCTCCTCCCCCTAACAGTTAGAATCACTCCCTAAGACACACTTAACCCCTTTAGCGTCACCTAGTGGTTAACTTTCACTGCCAGTGTCATTTTCACAGTAATTAGTGCATTTTTATAGCACTGATCGCTGTAAAAATGACAATGGTCCCAAAAAAGTGTCAAAAGTGTCCGCTATAAAGTCGCAGTCATGATAAAAAAAAAAATAAAAAAAAAATTAAAAAAAAAAAAATCGCAGATCGCCGCCATTACTAGTAAAAATAAAAATGCCATAAAACTATCCCCCATTTTGTAGACGCTATAGTTTTGCGCAAACCATATTAAAACCAAACCAAGCTTATTGCAAATTTTTTTACTAAAAGTATGAAGAATACATATCGGCCTAAACTGGGAAAAAATTTGCTTTTTAAAAAAAAAAAATTGGGGATATAGATTATTGCAAAAAGTACAAAATATTGCTTTTTTTTTTTTTTAATTGTCGCTCTATTTTCATTTATAGCGCAAAAAAAAAAACAAAAAAAAAAAAAACGCAGAGGTGATCAAATACCACCAAAAGAAAGCTCTATTTGTGGGGGGGAAAAAAGAAAGTTAAGTTTGTTTAGAAACCAAGTCGCACGAACGCGCAATTGTCAGTTAAAGCGATGCCGAATCACAAAAAGTGCTCTGGTCTTTGGCCAGCCAAATGGTTAAAATGATACTAAAGTCTCTTTTAAAAAAATAAATAAAAAATAAACTAACATGTTATACTTACCTGCTTTGTGCGGTACAATTATTTTGTAAGGTGTCATAGGAGGGGATTTTAAAGCTAGTTCTGTGTTCTTTATTGCTCAAATGTGTACCTTCTTTACTTTTCCATGAAATTCTAAACTGCATCAAAGGCCACCCAAATGAATAGGGATTGTAATTAGTAATGCAATGAAACAGCAGATGTGGTCAGATTTTTGAGCTTCAATCAGCCCTCAACTGGCCATTAACTAACATCCTAAGAGAACCATCTATATTCCTATTAAAGTTGTTTTATAACGATCCATCTAATTCTATCATGCCATTTGACAACAGACCTTTTTAAAATGTTTCCAGAAGCATTATTAGATTTTTTACTCTTAACACTAACAAGCCATTTAATTCCCTATATTCCCCTAGTACATCAAGCTTGCTTTACACTTGCGTAAGAAAATGGTAAATTATCTATAAAAAGGTGCCATCTTTCCCCTACTGAAGAAAGTGATAAATTGAATGGCTTTGACCTGACTAGAAAGAGAGGGCAGGCATGGTAAAAGCATTTTAACACGGTACGCGTGTGTTTTGTCCCCTCTTTCAGCATTGCACAGTCAATGAGAAATAACTGGTTTGCAGTGCTCACTCCTTTCCTCTTTTCAGGGTCTGGAACTCATTTACCTTTTTGCTGCAGGTCATTCCATTAAAGCTAATTTTTGTCATACATTCCGCACTGTGGCGCTTGCAGTGACAGTAAAAGGTGTCCTCATTTGCTATCAGCTCGCTGTATACACGGTTAGTGTGGGAATATCTAATTGTAGGCCTGTGTTGAAGGCCCTAATTATGTAGTTTTTCTTCCTGCTTAAAACGTTAAGGAGGGTGCTGTACAGTTGACACTGAGGTGAAAAAACTAAATAAATATGAGTGGGAACATCAGAGCAAATTGTGCATGCTATAAAAGGTGTGCACATTTTAAGCTAAAACGAAAAGTACACTGAAGCCAGCTGCCACCCTACATGCACATATTATATTCCTTTATAACTTACACAGAATGTGTACAAGTTAGTTCTATGCACGTACTAATAGCGGAGAAAAGAAGCGTTTCAGTTTTCATTATTTTTTGTAGAGAAACTGATAAACTTTGACTGTTCAATGGATATGACAGACCATTCAAGTGTATGGAAACCCTAAAGCCTCGTACACACGGCCGGATTTCCCGACGGGAAAACTGCAAGGAGAGCTTTTGGCCGGGAACCCCGGCCGTGTGTATGCTCCTTCGCAGTTTTTCAGACGGGAAAACTGCCAAAACCGCTGGACAAAAAAAAAAAAAAAAAGGAGAATCTGCTCTCTTTTTTCCTGGTAGGTTTCCCGACTGACTTTTATCCGTCAGAAAACCCGGCCGTGTGTAGCAAAAACCGGCCATTTTTTGGCAGTTTTCCTGTGGAGCATAAAACATGGTCGGGATTCCCGAGGAAAAGCTCTCATCTGAGTTTTCCCGACGGGAAAACCGAGCGTCTGTACGGGGGAAAAGTAGAGAGCAGGCTCTCGGCTTTCTCCTCAGGATTTCCGATGGACTTTTTCCCCGTCGGAAATCCCGGACGTGTGTACTAGGCATAATAATGAATTTCTCATATTTGCTTCCATTTGGTCTGCTAAATACACTATTGAAATGTTTTACTTATATGGGTTTGCTTAATCAAAAACATACCCATACCCAGAAATATTCTGGGCTGAACGTCCTGTGCACAAGGAGGGATTATGGAAATGAGGAGATGGGGGAGGAGAGGGAGAAGGGAGATGGGGGAGGAGAGGGAGAAGGGAGATGGGGGAGGAGAGGGAGAAGGGAGATGGGGGAGGAGAGGGAGAAGGGAGATGGGGGAGGAGAGGGAGAAGGGAGATGGGGGAGGAGAGGGGGACGGAGGTGGGAGGAGCGAGAGGGACGGAGGTGGGAGGAGCGAGAGGGACGGAGGTGGGAGGAGCGAGAGGGACGGAGGTGGGAGGAGCGAGAGGGACGGAGGTGGGAGGAGCGAGAGGGACGGAGGTGGGAGGAGCGAGAGGGACGGAGGTGGGAGGAGCGAGAGGGACGGAGGTGGGAGGAGCGAGAGGGACGGAGGTGGGAGGAGCGAGAGGGACGGAGGTGGGAGGAGCGAGAGGGACGGAGGTGGGAGGAGCGAGAGGGACGGAGGTGGGAGGAGCGAGAGGGACGGAGGTGGGAGGAGCGAGAGGGACGGAGGTGGGAGGAGCGAGAGGGACGGAGGTGGGAGGAGCGAGAGGGACGGAGGTGGGAGGAGCGAGAGGGACGGAGGTGGGAGGAGCGAGAGGGACGGAGGTGGGAGGAGCGAGAGGGACGGAGGTGGGAGGAGCGAGAGGGACGGAGGTGGGAGGAGCGAGAGGGACGGAGGTGGGAGGAGCGAGAGGGACGGAGGTGGGAGGAGCGAGAGGGACGGAGGTGGGAGGAGCGAGAGGGACGGAGGTGGGAGGAGCGAGAGGGACGGAGGTGGGAGGAGCGAGAGGGACGGAGGTGGGAGGAGCGAGAGGGACGGAGGTGGGAGGAGCGAGAGGGACGGAGGTGGGAGGAGCGAGAGGGACGGAGGTGGGAGGAGCGAGAGGGACGGAGGTGGGAGGAGCGAGAGGGACGGAGGTGGGAGGAGCGAGAGGGACGGAGGTGGGAGGAGAGAGAGGGACGGAGGTGGGAGGAGAGAGAGGGACGGAGGTGGGAGGAGCGAGAGGGACGGAGGTGGGAGGAGAGAGAGGGACGGAGGTGGGAGGAGAGAGAGGGACGGAGGTGGGAGGAGAGAGAGGGACGGAGGTGGGGAGAGAGGGAAGGTGATAAAGAAGGAAAGAAATGGGGAGAGGAGAGGAGAAAAAAAAAGGGAAGGAGATGGAGAGAGGAGGAAAGTGAGAAGGAAGGAGGGGGGAGGAAAGGAGAGGATGGAAGGAGATTAAGTAGGCGAGGTTGACAACACATGCGTTGGAATTCATTGCTGAAAAAACATTATGTTGTCACGTTAAAAAAGGTAGGGGGCATACTAAATTTTGGCACATCAGCAATTGTTTTCCTGTATTTGCAGCATGTTTAAAAAGGATAAACACAAGTGGGAATGTGCATGTATTGCAGAGATATACGAAGTGAATTTATTTCAATTTTGCTTTGACATACATTTTAAAGGGGCATGATAATTAATATTGACGCTCCAAGCTCCTTCATTAAAACTCACATTTTAAAATATGTCAATCACTCTACGGTGATACAAACATGATTTAAAAAATTAAAGCGCATAGTCACAACTTTTCCCCCCTGTTTTGGAAACTGTCCTAGTGAACATGGTCACTAATATACAAAGTGACAGAAAAATCTAAAATTTCACAGAAAAAGAGGTGTGGGTAAATTTGTCATTGGGAGCATCAGCTCCAGTGACAACTGTCTAAGAGGGGAATTTCCCTTTTCCTCTCATTGTAGAAATTTCATCTAACTTCCTGTTTTTGTCTTTCCTATGACACACAAGCAAACAAACTGACTGGGATTCTTACCATTACCTACTCTATAAAAAAAAAAGATTCTGACTATAGATACATTAAAATAACTACCGGTACATTTGCTGAAAGAGCTGAAATAAATACAAAGAACAAGGAGGATAAAAAATTTCTACAGAAAAAAATTTATAAAAAAAATCAAGGTTTTGCAATAGCAAGGACTTTAACTATCACAGATTCTTACTTTTGTTCTATAGATAATAAAACAGGTCATGTCAGTGAACTTGATGAAAATGTATAATAAGAGAGACGGTCTGTGCTCTATTATTACAGGTTACATAATCACTTTTATTTTGGTAATAAGAACACTACAACCCTAGCATCTTTCTATTCTACATGTGCAGCACCTTAGAACGTCGCACCAAGATGCGCCCCTTACAACAGTAGAAGGCAGAGCAATAAAAGCCAATAAGCTTCTTTTTTTTTTGCTGCAGTGTGCATGAGCCCTAAATCTAAAACTGTTGCTTGCCTGAATTTGTACTCCAATAATATTAGCTGGGACATTAAAATGTGATGTTAACAGCCAGAGGGGTCATGGTTAGTAAGTGAAATGTTATAAAATTGTCAGTTTTATAAAATCATACTCGACCACAGACTGGGGAAAAAAATAATAATCTACATATTGTAAATGCCCACCCCAGACAACCCCAAGTCACAAATTTTATAACAGGTAAGACACTTTACACATACATATTTCAATTCTAGCGTTCGCGTACTGCTCATTTTTAATACTCTAAAAGCAAAAATTTTGCCTAAACTGGCTTAGTAAGGGATCCAGAGTCAATATGCCCTTTGTCTGGTGCTGGAGAAGTTTCTCCAATGTGCGTTGTAAGAAGCGTCCAGCAGAACCGCTGTTCACATGTAATCACTCATCCAATTGGTTATATGCGATTAGAGGCTCTCACCAGCCTGGGCACAGACAGCTTCTGTCTAGGGACAGCATTTCTCTTTGCACACAAATTGGACACAGCTATTTGTATGTGGCCATAGTACATAGTGCTGCTGCATCCAGATACAATGTTTAGCCACATCTGAATGTTGCAATGAAGCCGCCTCTAGCTGCCATGTAAATAAGGTCCTTTAGACCCGGTTCACACTGGGGCGGCACGACTTGTACCACACGACTTCAGAGGGGACTTGCAAAATTACTTCTGTATTGAAGTCAATGCAAGTCGCCCTGAAGTCGTCCCAAAGTAGTACAGGAACCTTTTTCTAAGTCGGAGCGACTTGAGTCGCTCCTATTAGAATGGTTCCATTGTGCGGAGCGCGACTTGTCAGGCGGCTAGGTCGCCTGACGAGTCGCCCCTGTGTGAACCGGCTCTAAAGGTCCCCTATTGCCATAAAAAACAAACACAAAAAAAACAAAACACAAACTACATGTATAATAAATAACTTCATCTTAATCTAATACCCTCCTGCTACAGCACAATCCCAGGTTGTTTTGAAAGATTAAGCTCAGACACTTCTGGATAATGTCGGAACTTGCTACCACCTTACATCCCCATGCATTGGCCCATCATTAGGTTAAATTTGATGGGACCCAGCTTTAACTTTAACCCCTAAAATCAGGGTACTAGTGTCTGCCATAGGTATCTTCATGGTTCTCTAGGTGCCAGCACTTTATAGTTAAAGGGTTCTTTTTGTTTTTATGACACGTTAAAGAAGTGCAACACCCCAAAAAGCTCCTCTCGGCTTCTATATTCTAGATCACTGACCTGTATCAAGTAAGCAGACCAGGCATTTTGATTTCACTAGTTATTCCAGGTCAGTGATTCAAAGTATTAAACGTTCAAATCCAAAACCATAGTACTACCTGCGTGGAGTTTGCATGTTCTCCCTATGCTCGCTTGGGTTTCCTCCAGGTACCCTGGTTTCCTCCCACACTCCAAAGACAAGCTGGTAGGTTAACTGGCGCCTGTCCAAATTGGCCTTAGTATGTGTATGTATGAAGGCGAGTTAAGACCTTAGGATTGTAAGGACTGATGTGAATGTGGAATAAGTTAAGTGCTGCTTAAATTGACGGCTCTATACAAGTACCTGTAATAAATAAAATTAAAAATCTTGAAGACAGAGAAAGTCAGGCAATTAGAATTTTTGGAAGCAGATCAAAAAGGTTGCCTATGAACTATATAACTTAATAGAAGAGGAAAGTGCCAGAAAAAAAGTTTTATTATTGGTGGTTGAAGTTTTTTAGGCCGTTTGTGGGCCTTGCATGACAACAAATTCAATTAATAAAGTTTGCACATGTGCCAAAATAGGGTACAATTTTAGTACCAAAAAGAAGAGACACCAGTAATTTCATTTGAAAAGCATGGACACAAGTGAAAATCTTTAAATGCCAGATACATTGAAGGGATAGTCTAACATTTTCCTGTGGAGAGCCATATGCCAATCTGGAAATGCCAAAGAGAAATTTTCAAGGAACCTAAATAGATAACCTCTACCGAGACAGCAATGTCAGCTTTGTAACCTCATGACTGAACATGAGTGGTGAGCGCAAGATTAAAAGGAGAGAGCTTTGGGAGTTACAAGAAAGACTGGAAGAGAGAAGACTTGCAAAAGCAACCGTGATTACCATGTGATTAGCAAGCAGCAGAAATACACGGAGGGCAACTTAGAAGGATTCTTTGAAAAACTACTAACAAGTTACATGAAGGAGAATTATGTGAACAGCTAAGAGACAGCTTCTGCACAAACAGAAAAAAGAAAGAAAATATTTTAATCCGCGTTCACCAATGACCTTGGATAATTGTAAAAAAGAATATATGTGATGGGGGGGGAAAAAATAAATAAAAATCAGAGCATTGTCGATAACGCCCTTTAAAAATGGCCATCTTGTACCCCATTTAGGCATTTAGAGCTAGATATCTGCTTAATATCCCACTTTGATTTGCTCATTCATTTAGAGGGCCATAAAGACTTTTGTTGAACCTGACTTTAAAAACCCCCCACCCCCAAGTGCTGTTAAATGTTTATCTTCTCTTCCTGTCCCAGCAATCCTCACTGTGCGTTTAGCATCACACATTTCTATGGGTGAGCTGTACTGTGAAATACAGCACACCATTAGGAATAAATAGGGCTGCTGCGTGCATGTGTACCAACTACACCAACATGGCACTCTGCACTCAGTAAGTGGATGGATCACAGCACCCTGTACCATGTGATTGGCAATAGCCAATCACAGATCAGTGTTACTGTAGTGACACTGAACTATTCTGATTAGAGTAGGTTGAAAAAATAAAGTTAAAAAACAAAATGTTTAAAAAAGGTTTAAAAATTTAATAAAAACATTATATACCGTATTGATCGGCGTATAACACGCACCCCAAGTTTAGGAGGGAAGATTAAGGATAAAAACTTACATTTAAATGCCCATCAATGCAGCCTTATCAGTATCCATCTGCAGCCTTGCCCATCATTGCAGCCTTGCCCAGTGTCCATCTGCAGCCTTGCCCAGTGTCCTTGCAGCATGAGCCGTTTAAATTTTACCGCCAAGGCCCCGAGATATACAGAGCCGGATGTCCTGTGTACTCGGCTCCTCTCGCAGTCCCGCCCAGTCCCGCCCCTTGGCCAGGCTCCTATGATGGACATAACACAGGTCCAATGGTGGGACTGGGCGTGACTTCGAGCGGAGCTAAGCTTAGCCGAGTACACAGTACACTAGGCTATGTATATGTCGGCGGCGATCGCTCCTCTCTTCCCCTCACAGACAGCGGGGATCGGCGCATAACACGCACCCACGATTTTCCCCTGATTTTAAAAAGGAGAAAAGTGCATGTTATACGCCGATAAATACGGTATATATATTTTTTTAACATACTGTCACCAGTCAGTATCCCTAATTACTCTCACACAAGTCACATGATGACTCTGTACAGCACTGGTGATGGTAGGTTTAAAAAATGTGTGACAAAACAAAACAAAGCGGTCTTCAGGTTCCAAAAAATTGCAACTTCAAAAAAATTTGCCATGCCTCTTACTAAATGCCTCAGACTGTCTACTTCCCCCCCCCCCTCAAAAAAGGGGGGGGTTTAATTTGGGGAAACTTTGTACTGTCCTGCCATATTAAGGGCTTCAGGAAAATTTCAAATACATATACCATCGTTTGTAGACGCTGTAAACTTTCACATGAACCAAATATACACTTATTGGAAGAATCCATTTTGACCTGAATTTATGAAGAAATTCGATTTTATTGGATATTTTTTACAACAAAGTAGGGGTTTTTTTTTTGGTCTTTTTCTCATTTATATAGCAAAATATAAAAAAACCCAGTGGTGATCAAATACTACCAAAAGAAAGCTCTATTTGTGTGGAAAAAAAAAAACACATTTCATTTGGATACAGTGTTGCATCACAACACAGGAGCACAGTGCCAAATAGCAAAAAAATTATCTGGTCATGAAGGATGCAAGACCTTTCAGAGCTCAGGTGGTTAGGGTCAGGCCCATTGACTACTATACCAAAAATTAAAACTAAGCCTAATAGCCTAATTAGGCAGGAACGTACAACGTTCCTGCCCATAACCTAACCATTTTGAATTACGTATATAAGGGTAACATAAATCAAGTAGACTTTCTGAATTCTGTGAAGTTGCAGCGGTCGCTGGAGAGCATTAGCAGTTTGTTGATTTTACTTGTAGCCTGGAATTCTGAGGAAGAGCCCCTGAGTCAGTATTAGCAAAGCACAGCCCACATATTATAGTTGATTTTCCAATTACCAGGGAAGGAGATTTATTGGTGAATTTCGGGAAGGACAAAGGGAGAGCAGCTGGCTCTTTAATATGCAATCTAATAAGATGAAAACCGTTACAACATTTTCATTCAGATGCTACTAACAAAGCTGGAATGAATCCTAAAAAAAGAAGAAAGTTGCAAAGGGGGCTTCTAACGGAAAATTAAATTTGATGGTTGAAAACACATATCAGTTTGCTAAACTCTTGAAAGTGGAAAAAACCCCATTATACATAGAGCGAGAACATTTGAAATGCTACTCACAACAGTTTCCTTAACTGTATGTGAAGGGTATCACTACTGATAACGTTTCCCCATAGGCTGCTGAAAACTAATTTCCTACTGATCACAACAGATCTTCAAAAATTAAAAAAGATCTTTCCATCAGCCCTCAAGGTATTAGGCTGCGGATGGATATTGGGCAGATAGTAAATCATTGAAGTAAAAATAAATAAAAGACAAAGAATCACATCTGTGTATCATAATCACAGTTCAATAGGTAGAAATAAAAATATCACCTATAATGCACGCACACACATATTATCTATAGATATATATGCACAAGCACACACAATTCAGAATATCCTTGAAATATCTGTCTTGTAGTGAAAAACTATCCTTAATCACAATTTAATCTCACAAACCTGCAAAAAATATTAAAGAGAACATATAGAGCTTTGTACATATTTTCTTCATTATATTCAGAATAATGCAATTTTCTTTTTTTTAACCTTGTAAAAATGAAATATTTAATATTTTATACTGATATTAAACCAACAGGTGGAGCATTAAGGAATGCAAATCAGAACCAGGGTGGATAAAAATCAATGATTAAAAAAAAAAAAAAAACACTTTTTTTTTTTTTTTTAAGTCACATTTTTGGGATTTTTTATCAAAATGTATTTTAAATTAAATGCTTTTGGAGTAAAAATCTATCTAAAGATAGTTTTCTATTTAAAGCGGAGCTCCACCCTAAAAACACACTTTGCTTCAATATGTTCCTTTTAATCAGTTTAAAAATGTTACCTGTGAAAAAATGTTTTTACTTGCCTGGAATAGCCTGTTGCTAGGCAGAATTTCTAATCTGCCTTCTTCCTGGACCGCAGTCCTTCTCCTTTCCCAACTAAGCCGCACAGACTCCTGGGAAATGAGTGTCATCAATTCCCAGGAGACTGTGCACTCTTCTGTGCCGAAAAATCGCAGGATTTCAAAGCCGGAAATTAGTTTTATTACTGTGGGGTCTGTGTTATCTACGTTGTCATAACAACGGGGCGGGACGTTCCTCATGACAACGGCACTAACAACCTGCGCTACGAGCGTCGCTCTACTGCACACGCGCGATATCCACAGCGACAAGAAAAAAAAAATGTACTGGGCTTCAGATGCCCACACATAGGATGGAAACGGCCACAGAATGACCAGCAGAAAATAAGGCAAGTGTTAGATATATTTACAGATCGTTTGGCGATCTATTACTATATGTAATGTAATGTTCGGTGTAATTAAATTTAACTGCCAAAAAAAAAACATTTTATGACCGGAACTCGGCTTTAAGATACATCATTTAGTTTATTCAGCATGAAATGGAGCTTGGTTATGTAACATGAGGCTGCATATTCTGCAATATAATTTTTTTTGGTAAACTCATTCAATTAATCCAAGTTCTGCAAGCTGAGATAACATGCACTGCATTGATGCATTCACACAATCTCACAGTAACCATGAGATAAAACACATTTCAGGAATATTGCTTTATCCCATTATCTTGAAAATCTATGTACACCACAAACTGTTTGAATAGTTTCTGATATCACTGTTTTACTAACCTGACAGCTTATTATTCCAAATAGGAAACATTCATATTGTTTGCAAATATTAAAGATTCTAACTACCAAGAAAAAAAGCTTACATTTAAAAAGAGTACCTGTCATTTCAAATCCATCATGGCAGTGCCTGTTAGCGTTCATCCACTCACCTGCTGCCGCCACGTCCCTCACCTTGTTGTGTCACTGCCACATCACCAGCTGTCCCATTAAAGTGAATGGGACTGTTGGCGAGTCAACAGCGGGTCAGAGGAGGAGCCACTGCGGGACAGAGCTGACAGGTCCCCTTTAAAAATTATGATTTAAATCAAGCCTTTTTACTAGTGATTTAAATCCTGATTTAAATCAAATCCATCCTGATCAGAACTACACTGCATCTAAACATCACAAACCAAAAATGCTATTTAATGATTTTTAGCATTCATAGCAAACTTCCCCATCCAGCCATGTCTCCATGCTTTGTTTTGCTGAGAAATCATTTTGACCCCCCGTCCCCCACCATCTCCATCTGTGGCCATCTTGAGTAAAATGAGAGATGGATTCACGTAGAATTTACTTCCTGGAATCCATCTGTCCTTAGCTCAGGCATGCAGATAGGAGAGGAGAGTGTGCTTAGCCAAGAAAACCCCTCCTGATGACTTCTGGGATGTAGGTCATAATTTGTATAGACCTGGAAACCAGGAAGTAACTGAAGAAATGTAAAAATGTTAGACAACTACTGCGATTCTCTGTCTTAGGAAAATTCCAAAGACATGCTGGCAGGTTAATTGGCTTCTGTCTAAATTGGCCCTAGCGCAAGGGCATCAGGATCCTATGGGGTAAATGACTGCGCTATATCAAGATGCAACTCAACCCATGATGCCCTAGGAATCTCTTGTCATGTAATAAATGTTAACTTGTAAAACAAGGATTGTGCATACACAGAAAAAATATATATATTTTTCAACTCTTAAAATCTTTTTAAACATTTGGAGCATAGTGTGGTAGACACAATGCAGACACCTCTTGTGCTAGCTTATCTGGGAGACATTAAAAGGTTTTCTGACTTTTTAAGCTGCCATTGCCCTTACAAAAGATTTGGATTGTCATATCTACCAGTAAACATTCACACATTACATCATCACTCGATCTGCACTCAACTTAAAAAGGATTATCCAACATTTATGAGTACCTTACCATTGGACTTAAAATTTAATTGGCTACAATTTTTTTTTAACTTACACATAAAAAGTAATGTCAGCCTCACAGTTCCTGAGAAGTGACATCAAGGAGCTGCTGTATATTTCCTCCCTCCATTTCAGCTATGAACTTGACCTTAAGACAAGTAAACATACTGCCCTGGGTTCTTGCTTTACTCTTTTCCTTTTCTAAAATCTTTCCATTTTAATCAATACACTGTTTTGGGACTAGTGTTAGTATTTGGTTTAGGGTTGGAGTTATTTATTCATTTGAGATCCTAATGCATTTATTTGTAATCTTAAAATATGAAATGCATACATCTTTTGGATTTATTGTATATTTTTTTTTACTAGTTTGCTTTTGTTGTATTTTACTGTTCACTTTTCTATTTTCTGTCCTTTATTGTTACATAGTCAGGTTATAAAAAGTCCATCTAGTTACCGTATTTGCCGGCGTATAAGACGACCCCCTAATTTTCCAGCTAAAATTTTGGTTTTGGGATATACTCGCCGTATAAGACAACCGCCTTCCGACTAGTCATGCCTCGCCTCACCTCACTGTGCCATTGCATGCCTCGACGACCCCATACCTTATCCCTGACATGCAGAGTCTCAGTCAGACTGCGGGCATCCATTGTTCAAAAGCCGCACCTCCTCCTCGTGCTGTTCCGTGATAGGCGGAACACTCAGTTTCCCAGCAGAGCCTCTGTTCAGTGTTCCGCCTATCACGGATGCCCTCTCGTCCGAGGCCGAGAGGGCATCCGTGATAGACGGAACACTGAACAGAGGCTCTGCTGGGAAACTGAGTGTTCTGCCTATCACGGAATAGCACGAAGAGGAGGCGCGGCTTTCGAAAATTGGACGGCCGCGGTCTGACTGAGATTCTGCATGTCAGGTACTGGCGTATAAGACGACCCCCGACTTTTGAAAAGATTTTCATGGGTTAAAAAGTCGTCTTATACGCCGGAAAATACGGTAAACCAAAAAAATTAAATTTAAATAATACAATCCTATACCCACAGTTGATCCAGAGGAAGGTGAAAAACCCCAGCAGAGCATGCTCCAATTTGCTACAGCAGGGGAAAAAATCCTTGGCCTTCTCTGCACATTTTCCGGGTTTCCCGATATCCTTTTTGAGAATGAGAATGTCCATTATTTCAAATATTTTCATGTCTATTGTTCTACCTGGTGTATGTTGGAGAGAATTCTGTTTTTATATTTTGAGCAAAGGTTTTAAAAAATTTTTTTTTTTGTTAGATTTTCGCTAACATTTTAAGCGTATTATGGTTATTATCGTTACAATAAAAATAGCCAATCCTGTATACAGTATTTCTAGTGGTGCTATTTTTTGTGCGAGGCATATGTGATATACGGGCTAAGGTTTAATTGCCTGGCCAGCATGTAGTGAGACGCAGTTCTGAGCTGGACTTTTGGACAAAGTGGGGGAGGCATAGAACCCCTGTTGGGTTTTACGGCAGTCTGTGTTGGATATTTCCCCTCTCTTTCTGTTGGGAGAGGAAGTAAATGGTAAATCTCTCTAGAGGAGAGAAGAATGCAAAAAAAAAACTGTATGTGTATGGGTAAAAGCTAGAATCTGTCAAATTATTACGGTCTGGGCTTTCCTGCCGCGGTGTTGACTGCTCGCCTTATTTCTTGTTCTGCTGTCACACAATGTTATTTGTCCTGTTTACCATCATTGAAAGTGAAAAAAATACCAAATTTTGGGTTGTCCCCAGAAAAGTAATAGAGGGGAAATATTCCAATGGAGACACTGGTTCTGGTGACCTGGGGTGTCCCAAGGAATTCCCTTCATTTGCAGGGATTTCCTCTCACTTTGGCTATGGGACAGGAAGTGAAGGGAAATCTCTGCAATCGCACACAGATGGTGAAAACAACTTTGACAGGTGTTAACCTCCCTTAAAGTTTTTTTTCCCCCATAATTGATACACTGTACTCTAATGTTTAATGTATATGCAAACCCTGACAATGAATGTCTCTTATTTGCTTCATTTAGGCTTCATGTACACTTTAACTACTTTGACCCACCTACCATGGAAAAACTCAAAATGTGGCAAGATTGCAGCAAAATCGTGCAACAATTTTGCATGTTTTGCAGTCGGCGGTCAAAATGTTCCTATCCTAAAACGCGATTATTCCGTGTTTAGGAGAGGGTGGTTAGGGAAGGTAGAACCTTCCCTAATTGCAGCAGCTCCTAAAGTTTGCTAAAAGTCTATGTGTACATGGACAAATAGGCTATTATGGAGTTGAGTTTAGGACCTTTGGCAAAAAAAAAAAAAAAAGCCAAGGACTCAAGTTTAGAAGCTGCATTAAAATCGTTTTTTTTTTTTTTTATATATATATATATCCGTTTGATAAGTGCAAAAAATACTTGTTGATCCTACCAGAAATCTTGTGAGCCGATAACTTTCCGATCTCTGCCTGTGCTGACTTATCCGTTACATTAAATCTACCTTTGTGTTGACTACAAAACACCTCCCACCTACGTTTTGAATATCAGATCTGTTTTAGTCATAACCTGCTCTTCCATAAATATAAAATTGTAAGCTAGCACCCTAAGATAGGAAGTATGTTACTAGTAGGATCACTAGCTAAAAAAAAAAATCCTGAAAGAACGAATGCAGCGAACACATCTTAGGACTGGTAAATGTAATATATTATCTATTTGTTGTTAGGTTTAGATCGGCTTTATAATTGTTTGGATGCCCAATTTAGCAAAAAAACTAGCCAAAAGAAGCCCTACAACACCACCAGGCCCCTGACTGATACTTGCTGCACATTGGAAATTTAAATACTGAAAAATGTGAACTTTGCCAAGAGTCTTCCTTTAAGGGCTGAATATCTTCCCACATAGTCACCTTGATAAATAATCATATTTGTCACGTGAATGTCGCCTACACTGCACGGCCACATTTTACACCATAATCCCCAACGTTTGGACTGCTTTCCCTGGTAGATCGCCACCCCCAGGCACCTGAAAGTGGCATAAGGAATTAATCCGAGGTCATACAAGCTAGATGCACTTTTAAATTCAATTTTTACGCAAACAACCTAAAAGAAAACATAAAAACAAGAAATACCCATCACCTGTACCAAGAAGGGTTTCCTATATGTTAGCTACTTTGACTAGTGGTTCTTTCAGAGGAGCATTTATTTAAACAGCTCCATTAAGTGTTCCTTCCAAGTGAAGAGACACTTCAGGACTTTGAAACCTGCTTAACATCAGCCACACAGAATAAGAATAAGATAAAACAGACTGTATGAAGCACTGAAAGCTTTCAAGACCACTGAGATTTCTTCCAGTCAGTGCATTTGGTGTAATCGAAGAAATAGTCCATCAGATTAATTTGATCCCAGACTGTAACCCATGTCTTTCCTTTTCAAGTCCACTTAGTGATAGAAACTCCACTTCTGTAGTGTTATTCTTCTCTTTTTTAATATAAAAAAAAAGGTCTAGCTGAAAATACCCAAGATTTTCGATGCAATATATTTTGTTGTAAAATGGACTGTAGATCCTAGTTTTCTCAATAGAGAGTTTTTTTTTTCCTTTAAGCATTTTAAAAATGTTCATGCCTCTGGCTTGGCTTTTAGGGTAGATTTGTATTAGCTTCTGTTCTGAAGCAAATAAAACATGACCTTCCAAACAATAAAAATACAGCAAAAAAAGAAGAAAGAATTTGTCAAAGTACTTGAAAACAAAAGTACAGGGAAAATTCAAGAGGCTAAAATAAAATTGTGAGTTTTTTTCCCATTTTGCAGTTAATCAGCATATGTAACCATAGAGTTTCACAAAGAAACGTCGGATATTTTTTCCAAACATTTGATTTTTGTGAAAAATTAGCAGCATCCACCCTTAAATCCTAAGTGCGCCAAAGTAAAAAACTGAAAAATGAGCACAAAGGGACATAACTTACCGTCGGTAGTATGTGTCCCTTGTGCCAATGCCTATTTTTTAAGTTGACATCCTCCTCCGTCTATGCCCTCCCACCTCCGGGGCCATAATCTTATGGTGCAGAGGGGGTTAATACAAGTAAGGGACTTTCACAGGTGAGGGCCAAATCCTGTCATTCATAGAAGCTGTAGTACCGGCTTCTATGAATGGAGCAGCTAGGTGGAAAAGGTGGGCATGGTCATCATGCACTCTTGATGAAAAGGTGGGCATGGTCATCATGCACTCTTGATGGAAAGGTGGGCATGGTCATCATGCACTCTTGATGAGAATCTGCGACAGCCCCTTAGTTGAATTACCCCACCACACCTGAAGATTATGGTGGTAGTGGTGGGAGGGGGGGTGGACAGAGGAGGATTTAAAATAAAGGAAAAGGCATCAGCACTAGGGACACATCTTGCTAAGTTATGTCACCGATTTCTCATTTTATTTTGGATGCATTTAGGCTTTAAGATGCAAGGACAGGTCAGAGAAATGGTACATATTTCAGTATAATAATGATATGCAAACATGAGCTTTGCATTTGTAAAATATTAGGCATGGGAAGTTTATGTATATCTATGTAGGCAGTTAATATGCAGAAGGATTTTGAAACAAAAACTGATATTCCTTATTATGGCAAAACATGTGGATTCATGACTGCACTAGTATACTCGTATGTATGAGTGTGAGAAATTAGCATTCCAATTATAAGCTAGTGCATGGGTCACAAGGATATGCAATAACCAGTAATGCATATCCAGAACAGTTTTGCAAATATAATGCGCTCAATGTAGCAGCTCACATTTACTTCAGTTGTTTGCATAACCCATGATCAGTCATGAGACAGTAACGGAAAAGCATGCACACAAGATTCTCCATGACCTAGACACATAATTCTATTGGATTTGAATGAACTCCAGCATCATAGCAACATGCTGCGGAACTGGCTTGTCCCACCTACAGCAACCCATCTTTCTTTGGCCTTTTTTCCCTCAATTGTGCAAGACTCCATTGTTTGCTCACCACTATGACCGTTCTTGCTTCAAGTCAAGTCAAGCTTTATCGTCATTCTACTACACGTGAGGACATACGATAGAATGAAATATTGTATCTCTGAAAAGTCTTCTCTCACAAAATGTCATATCTTGCTTCATATGAAAAGCTGCAGTGTGATATGTTCCAATGTGCCCCTATGGGAAAGTTACATCAAATTATGCTGGCTCACTGGGGTGCACACTACTTCACATTTCCCGGCAGAAAAAGTGCAAGTTTTTATATAAATATAAGACAGTGGTTAACCACTTGTAATACTGCAGCAGTCACCCACAAGACACCTAGGTATTGATTTACTAAACTCAAAAAGGTGGTTAACTTTAGAAGGGAACTATTCCTTAGTGATTGAGATGAAGCTCTGCTGTCAGGAAATTCATGTGAGCTATTTGGCTTGGAGACATGCGCATGGTATTATACATAGAAGTGTGATCAGGCACGCGCAGGAGTGCTCATGATCATACAAGTGCAGACGCCAGAGAGCATCCACAGTCAATGTTGGCAGCCAGACGGCCTATTTAAATGATGCCTTGATCCATTGTTGGTGCTGACAGATCATCAGCTGTATTCTGTGCCATGAGTGTGTCCTGTTTTTGACTTCCGTTATCGGCCTGGCTTGCCTTGCCATTCACGATTCTGATCCTGCTTATGACTCTGTACCTTGCTGTCTGCTGACCTCAGCCACCCCTGTGACAATTGCTTCGGTCTCTGATTCAGCTCCATGTTATAACCGAGTGCCTACTCTGGATGCATCCAGCATCTGTCATCCTTGTGTGGTCCTGCTATAAGCTCATTGGAAATTTGAGAACCAGCTCTCAATCTTTTGCTGGCGGAAATTCCGCCAGCAAAAGTGCAATGGAGCCTACACACAGTCGGAATTTCCGACCAAAAGCTCACATCGGACTTTTGCTGGCGGAATTACGCGGCATAAGGGAACAGTCCCTTCCAATTGCCTATAGAATCAACCCTGTAGTTTCCTGTAGCATGATATTCTAATATTGATCACCTATAGCCTCATGTAACATGCAATAGTCACAGCCTTCTGTAACATGGAAGAGTTTTCTCTTGAAACAAGGCAGCAGTGGTTGCTTTACGTTGTAGGTCATCAAAAGAGAATTGAGTTTTCATTTTCTGTTTAGAGTAAAAAAAATTAAAAAAAACACACACACACCTATCATCTAAACCTATAAAAATACATTCAGTCGAAGATGAGAATACATATACTGTGTATATTTATGTTTAAATTAAAAAGGCTGCTCTTTGTTAAGCCATCTGTGAATTGAAGCTGCTCTTTAAATAATTAGTACAAAATACACATTATGCAAATGTTTTCGCAGCCAAGGCTGTGATGCATACATGCATATTAAAAAAGAATAGATCAGCATTTAATTATTTACAAAGAATGGGGGATATTTATTAAAATAATTTGTGAAACATAACACAGAAATGACTTTCTTATATTGAAGGTATTTACACTTATGGTGTGCTTGTGGTTAGTTTTTTGTTTTTTAAAATGAGGCTAAGAAGACAGGAGTAGATCTGAGGAGGAGGGGTGGGGCTGGGCAGGTCTGGGCAGGTCTGTCTAAAAGGGAGAGGCGGGATCTGGGCAAGACGGGCGGTTAGAATGAACAGTAGACATGCCTGTGTAGAAGAGAAGGACAACATTTTCAGGAAGTGAGAGGCCCCCATGCAGAAATCAGAGATAAGGAAGTAAGGTTGTCCCTGAAGAACAGGAGGAAGCTGATTGCCAAGCTTAGAAAGACTTATCAAAACCAGACAATCAGCTATACAGAAAATGAATAATGTCAAATAAATTTTACATATAATTAATAGAAAAAATTTAATTGACTGGACTTCCACTGGCCGCCCGAACCCTCGGTTCTCTTCCTTGCATCTCTATGGCGCCAGCATTACAAGTGTAGGCACCCGGCTGTGACAGCTTGCGGCTTCACAGCCAGGTGCGCACTGCGCATGCATGAGGCGCTGCACCTTTTAAGTGGCCAGGCAATCATCTGGAAGCTGTGATGTGTCCCGGAAGATTGCAGGGAGGGAGGACTTCTGCTTGAGCCGTCTTGGCAACTTGAGCGGGGTAGCTGTCAAAACTAGGCACCTGCTACCCCCCCCCCCCAAAAAAAAAATGACATGCCAAATGTGGCATAGAAGGGGTGGAGGAATGCTTAAAGCAGAACTTCCACTTTTGGGTGGAACTCCTCTCTAAAGACTTCTGCTGAGCTTTATGGACTTCCTCGGACCAGATGTACACTTTGGCATGCTGCAATAAATTTATAATGGTCTCTACTTTTTATAATTTTTTTTTACTTTAAGGCACAAATCAAGTGTTAAATCTATAATACTGAAAAAAAAAAAAAATACAACCATACAATATATAAAATCATATGATACTAACAAAGTATCTATAGAAAAAAAAAAAGTGTGGGCCACCATGTGTCCTAGCTTTGCAACTCCTCTAGATTCCTACAGCAGAAGGCTACCACTTGGTGGAAGTCTGGGTGCCTACACAAAGGCGTATATTTAGAGATACTATAGCAAGGCAAATTTCCTTCTGCCAATACATAGCAACCAAAGGTTTCTATTGGTCAGTTCAAATGATCCCATTTGTCTTCGGAATCTTCTGGTAGACTTCTGCAGTCCACTGCTCTTCGTAGTTTCGTTTTTTCCATGTATTTAGAGCAGTGTGCCAACTAATCTAGTAGCAATTCATCATTATTAATTTTGTTTGCGAACACTTTGTTTAACATATGTCTCATAATCCTGGAGCCAAGAAACTGCATATTAGGCTATTTCCTGCCTTGAGCACTGTGAAGTTTTTTACCACTACATACACAAAATACTGATATACCGTAATAAGTCCAATAGATGAATATTACCACAGGAAAGTCAAACATTGTTTTGCTTTAAAATGCAGATCAGTAGCCTTTGATTCCAGCTACATACTAATTCTGCAAAAATAAAAAAAATTGTTAAAAAAAATTAAAAAATGCAAGGCGGCTATAAAATACACCATACACTACAACATAAAAGCATTGCATACAGCTTAATAATATGTTAGGTATTTAGGAATTCAGATATTGTATTAGGTGTTTAAATGACATTGAATACAAACACATCCTGATGCCTCGTTCTAGGGGTGCAACGGATCAAAAAACGCACGTATCGGATCGATCCTCGGATCAGAGCCACGGATCGGATCATTTTCGGATCGGCAAAAAAATAATAATGTTGCACCCACCGGAGTTTTCGATTTCACAGTTATTTTCAACACAAAACGGAGCTTATATGCTTAAATACAGTATTTGTAAATCCAACGGACTCTTTACATGTTCAATTTTAAAAGCGGCAGCAAACCTGCTGACCTTACATGCTTGCTAATGTGACAGAACACCTCTGATTTTCCCATTTAACTAAATGTTAAATGTGAAAATCAGATGTGTTCCATCACATTAGCAAGCTGCTGCTTTTAAAACTTTAAATGTAAACAGTCCGTTGGATTTCCAAATAATGTATTTAAGCATATAAAATACCTGAAATCTAAAACTCTGTTGGGTGTAACAAGATTTTCGCTTGGCCCCTTCACAGTAATGAGAGTGAGGAGTGTGGGGTGGAGCAAGATGGCGGCTGCAAAATGTCACTACAGCGGCCGCCGCTGGGCTTACAAAGATGGCCACCGCTCCGGAGCTAGGCCGAAGCCGCGGCCTTTCCTATGGCCGAGGCTCTGGAGCACTCCACGAATCGCGTGGTGATCCGATCAAGGTGGCCCGTTTGGATTACGGATCACCACCGATCCGTTGCACCCTTACCTCGTACACACGACCGGTTTTCACGTCGGGGAAAACTGCCATGACAGCTTTTGGCCGGGAAAACCGGCCGTGTGTATGCTCCATCGCAGTTTTCCCGACAGGAAAAAAAAAAAAAAAAAAAGAAGAAGAACTTGTTCTCTATTTTCCCATCCGGAAAAAATCCTGCCGAGAAAACCGGGTCGTCTGTATGCTTTCCCGAGGGGGAAAAAAACGTGCATGCTCGTAAACAATTTGACGCATGCGTGGAAACAGAGCGTCATTTTGTCGGCTCGTCGTAGACCGCTGAACTTTTGACTGCCAAGAACGTGGTGACGTCGGTGTGTATGCAAGGCAGGCTTGAGAGGAATCCCGTCGGGAAAAGCAGCGTTTTTTTTCCCTGCCGGGAAAACCGGTCGTGTGTACGAGGCAATAGCGTTTTCTAGTTTACCATAAGAACACTTTCAAAACATGAATTTATAATTAAAAGTATACGTAAAGCCAAAACTTTTTTTTTTTTTTTTTTTTGGTGTTTTAGACAGAAACTTGGTCTGATTTGTGGACTAATTTTAACAACCCTGGTCTCAGGCACATAAAGAGATTGAACATCCAAACATTCTGAGCAGTGAAAGGAACAGATAGTCAGGGGAGACATCTCCTCGCTTTGGAGAGATCTCCTCCTACTTCCTGCTGTGTTCCTGGGACAGGAATTGAAATCTTCCCAACATGACAGACAGAAAAAAGAAAAAAATTTACAGGGGTTCCTACTCCCCATTTTATTCTAAACATAATAAAATAAAAATTGGCACAACAATTACTTTAATACAAAGAAGAAGCCAAAATCTACAGAAACGAAGTCTTCAATATATAAGTTTGTCTATATGTAGTACAGTACACCATTATAGTAAAAAAAAAAACTGAGCAATTGTTTTCAACCTGCAGGAACTCATAACACATATTCAAGACTCTAAAAGACAGTCCTATCATGAAGCAGTTATTAGGAGGAATGATGCAAAGAGGCAACTGGTTGTTACTTGCCCCTGGAGTTATATTCACAGAAACCTTTTTATTGGGATATTTTCCTATAGAAGAATATTTTTTTCTGAAAAATAGTCATGTCAATTTGGAATAACTCACAAAATCTGAGGGTACCCATAGTTCTCCAAGTGGTTGCTGAGGCAGGAAGCTAGTAGGTCAAGTGTTTGCTACAGTACAAGCAATCTTGAGATACCAGTGGGCCACAAGTGGCTTCAAAGCCATTGGTTGGAGACCAATGCTGTTAGCGGTTTTCACACGTGTATCTAAATGTACTGCCCCGTCTGCTGTTTATCACTGTTCCTTCAATATCAATGGCCAGAGACTGTGAGAAAGCGGGGAAGAGTCAAATCAAACCAGTCTCAGAATTATGGCACACCACTGACTGAGAAAAAAGGCGGTAAAATGTCTTCTGTCAAGGAATCCTAATAGATCCCAAGCTAATAAATGGTTACAGTGTAACTACACCTCAGGCAGCTGTTAACATCTTCCCGGATGAACCGACGAATGTGCTCTGCACTCTTATTCAAACCTATGAAGCGCTGTTGGCAGTACGATAGAGGGGAACTATATAAAAAGTGAATAAACGCATGAATCTAGATCTTTGCATAATGCTTGTATTTGCTTCAATAATAAGCCAATGTATGGCCACTTTAGAGGGCAATAAACACTTCTAACCACTGGAAGTAGTCATTGTCGTGGTACAGATTTCCTAAAATTTTTGCAAAACCACCAAGCATGTGCCTTCCCATTTCCATGAAGAAAAGTGAAAGAAATGTTAACTGCATGCATCATTTGGCAACACTGGACAAGACGAACTAATGACCTCCACAGGTCCTGGCAAGTTCTCTGAGTATTCAATCCATCCAAGGTGAGCCTAAAATATACACTTCACTTGCAGGCTGAAAAGGCAAATCCTGTTTGGCTAGAAAGAGAAGGGTATCATTTTAATTGAGAAGGAGGAAGCAGATTTGTTTTAATTTTAAGTCAAAATCCAAGACTGCCGAAGGTTGTTACTAGTAAAAATATGCAGAGATGGCAGACATCACTAATGCAGCAAAGACCTTCCTGGTAATACATCAATAGAAACTTCCTATAAAAAGCTAGAGTTATGCCGCGTACACACGGTCGGATTTTCCACCAGCAAAAGTCCGATGTGAGCTTTTCGTCGAAAATGCCTACCGTGTATGCTCCATCTGACTTTTGCTGTCGGAATTTCCGCCAGCAAAAGATTGAGAGCAGGTTCTCAATTTTTCCGACGGGAAAAATTCCGATCGGAAATTCCGATAGTCTGTAGCAATTCCGACGCATGCTCGTAAAAAAATTAGATGCATGCTCGGAAGCATTGAACTTCATTTTCTTGGCTCGTTGTAGTGTTGTACGTCACCATGTTCTTGACGGTCGAAAGTTCAGAGAACTTGTGTGACCGTGTGTATGCAAGCCAAGCTTGAGCGGAATTCCATCGGAAAAACCATCCAAGGTTTTCCCGACGGAAATTCTGATCGTGTGTACGGGGCATAAGTCTGGACCATATTACAATAACGTAAAAACAATAGCATGACGCCTTCCTAAACGATAGATCATTTTACAAACAGAAGTAAAACAATAACCAGTATGAAGTAATTGATTAAAAAAGAGACATGACAGCAAGTCTTGCAGTTAGATTTAAAAACTTGGAATGAAAACACAAAAAAGATTGCCAGTTTGTTTCACGAATGCAGCCTGCCAATAAAAATAACATGTATAACACTTGTGGCTTTCTCATCGCATCATAATTTTGCCAAGATATCAGACTGTACACTAGTTAAGCATAAAGGTTGCTGACAGACGGCATTAGCGCATTAAATGCCTATATGAAAAAATTATTTCTCCGCAGTATAGGCAAAAAAAGGCTTTGGGAATTCAAAAGAGAAAAAAAAAAAGAAAAAGTTGTTGACCAAGACTTCTAGGAAGAAGAATCAGCCAAAGAAAAGTGATGTAGGCATATTTAGAACGAATGCTTGTAAACCCCAATGGTCTAATGAACAGACACACAGTTTTTATAATTCTATCATTGTGCTCCACGGCTGAATGGGTGTCAAGCCAATGCCAAGCTAGTTTCCCATTTGAATGACATATGGATCCAACCAACCAGAGAGATGTTAGAACATTAAATGCCACAAACAGACCGGAGCAGCATACAAAGTACCAAATTAGTGCTCACGCAAGCATGTACATTTTAGAATGTCATTTTACTGGAGGAACATAGATGGTGTAAAACGTCAGAATTAAATAAAAAAAAAAAAAACCACCTATTGCACAGAAATACTGGTATAAAACACAAGAGTGGATTATATACGTACATTAGTGGTTTTTAACCTTTGTGAGATCAGGGCCTGGTGCATTTTTTCAAAAATGTCCATGCCCCAACAGTAGCAAAATGGTTATAACCACACAATTAAAAATGATGGGATTGCAAAATATATTTTAAAATGTATTAAAAATTAAGTAATCGCTCAAAAATATGAGTTACTGTAATGCCTTGTACACACGAGCGCAATTTCTGTCGGAATAAACTCGGACAGGTTTTTCCAACAGAGTTCGACGGAATTCCGCTCAAGCATACACACGGTCACACTAAAAACCGACCGTCAAGAACGCGGCGACGTAAAACACTACGACGAGCCGAGAAAATGAAGTTCTATGCTTCCGAACATGCGTGGTTTTTAGTCTGTCGGAATTGCATCCAGACGAACGGAAATTCCGAAAAAAATTTCTAACATGTTCCCTGCCTAATTCCGTCAAAAAGTCCAATGGGGCGAAGACACGGTCGGAATGTCCGATGAAAAAATTCCGTCGGACTTTTTCCATCGGAAATTCCGAGTGTGTGTACGTGGCATAACTCAACCACATGAGTACCGAGGCCTTTTTCTTTCAAAATCACCTTAACCCACAGGACTTTTTTTGTTTTTGTTCGGTGATATCTTGGTTCCCCGCTTTATATCTTTTAGATTTTGAAGTCTACTCATCATTGTTTTTCGGAGAGACCAAGCTGTCATTTGATAAAAATCTATGTATCCAAATTTGCTTTGCTATTTCCTTTGTTTTTATTAAAAATATATAGGAAAAAAATTGCATTTCCCTGTAATTTCCCCCCCCCCCCCCCAACGCAACCTTCACATAATTTGCACACCCCCATTTTTTTTTTCAATTTAGGAGACTTTTATTCCCCTTTTGACATCACACTGTGATGCATGGTGGGGAGGGGGGCGATTTGTGTAAATAGTTACCATAACAAAGAATGGATTGTAGGTTGACAAGGGCATAGAGTAGCACAACGGCCATTTTCACGAGTTTGAGATTGATAAATATTCAAGCGATATTGCTTTCACTTACATGAGCATTTGATACTTGCGCAGTGAATTCAAATGTCATCCAGATAATCCACCGTCATTGTTGCGAGCTGGAGATTAGTCAGGGGAGGGTATGTTTTTATATATACTGTATATATTACATTTTTACTGCATATGTATGTTTCAGTTTCTCTATTTTGTACCCTCTCCATAGGTTGACAGGACTGCTGTCCAAGGATGGTTTACGTTGCGCTCCTTTATAAATACAGTGGAGGAGTGAGTGTAGCCACCCCAACACAAGAAATGTGCTACCAGGTAAAAAGAAAGAAAAAAATAGCCTAAAAAAAAAAAAAAAGCAAATGCAGTCCCCACATCTAAAGAGTGGTAAGCTTTTTTTGTTTAGATGTGTTTTAAAGAGATTTCAGGTATGGATATTTTATACATAGTTACATTGGCCCAGCTTGGACCGATGTAACTATGCACATACATTATATTACCAAAAGTATTGGGACGCCTGCCTTTACAAACATATGACCTTTAATGGCATCCAAGTCTTAGTCCATAGGGTTCAATATTGAGTTGGCCCAAGCTATACCAGATTGAACTCTTATGGGAAGGCTGTTCACAAGGTTTAGGAGTGTGTCTATGGGAATGTTTGATCATTCTTTCAGAAGTGCATTTGTGAGGTCAGGCAAGGATGTTGGACGAGAAGGCCTTGCTTGCAGTCTCCACTCTAATTAATCCCAAAGGTGTTCTATCGAGTTGAGGTTAGAACCAGTCAAGTTCCTCCACCCCAAACTCGCTCATCCATGTCTTTATGGACCTTGCGTCCCAGAAGAGTTGAAGCGATTATAGCTGTAAAGATGGGCCAACTCAATCGTGTTGGTACTGGAAAGGGCACACAAACATGAAATTGTCCAAAATGTCTTGGTATGCTGATGCCTTAAGATTTCCCTTCACTGCAATTAAGGGGCAAAGCCCAACCCCTGAAAAACAAACCCACACCATAATCCCCCTCCACCAAATGATTTGGAAGGATGGCCCAATACTTTTGGCAATATAGTGTGGATGAGCAAGTTTAGGGTGGAGGAACTTGACTGGCCTGCACATCAACCCGATAGAACACCTTTGGGATGAATTAGAGTGGAGACTGCGAGCCAGGCCTTCTCGTCCACATTAGTGCCTGACCTCACAAATGTGCTTCTGAGAGAATGGTCAAACATTCCCATAGACACACTCCTAAACCTTGTGGACAGCCTTCCCAGAAGAGTTGAAGATGTTGTCGCTACAACGGGTGGGCCAACTCAATATTGAACCCTACAGACTAAGACTGGGATGCAATTAAAGTGTAAAAGGCAGGTGTCCGAATACTTTTGACAATATAGCGTACTTGATATGGGGGGCCTAAAGAGTGGCCACCAAAGGGCTGCACATAATGGAGATTATATGTAATATTACAAAAAAATGGTCAGGGATTCGACATACTACAATAGATGATCAGATTGGCCTTAGTGCTACGAGAGATTATCAAAGACTGAATACATGCTACTGGAATGGTTGGAGACTAAGGACATGCTGTGGAAAATGGTCAAAGATTGCAGCATTATAAGAGACTGCTAGAGACCCCATTACAGCCACATATATATATATATATATATATGCAGCTTCATGGAATCTTAATCTGTGGGACCACATATATGTGCTACTGTGTTTGTGCTGAGAGGGAGCTGCACAGTACTAACAATCACAAACCAGGTTTTCTGGTTCCCAATCACCTGATGCTGTGATAGCCTGTCATTGGCTATTACAGGCAGTCCCCTAGTTACAAACATCTGACTTACAAACGACTCCTACTTACAAACGGAGGGAGACAACAGGAAGCGAGAGGAAATCTACCCCTAGAAAAGGGAAATTCACTCCTATAAGAGTTATGGGAAAAAAGGTACCTCCACTGATGCTTTATCACCAAGGCTTGTTTCCACAACCACCCAAAATTTTCAAAATCCAATTGTTATTGGGATAGAAAGTGAGGTGAAATCTTCTGAACAGGGGCACAGATAGCAAAACAAAAGTTACAGGGGTGTTAATACTTCCCTATGCTATCCAAAAAGCTTAAAAAAAAAAAATGTTTTTTTTGGCTGGAGCTACACTTAAAAAATGTACCTGTTCCGACTTACAAACATATTCAACTTAAAGCGGAGTTCCACCAAAAAGTGGAATTCGGCTCATTCGTCTCCTCTCCCCCTCCTGTGCCACAATTGGCACCTTTCGGGGGGAGGGGGGACAGGATACCTGTCTTTGACACCACGGGGCTCCCTCCTCTCCCTGTCGCCATGCCAGTAGGAGAGAGGAGTGGGGTCTTGCGCATGCACAGTAGGGTTCCCAGCGTGAAGCCGTAAGGCTACACTGCCGGGTACCCTTACCCGCAATGGCGGCGGCAGCACCCGACAGCTGATGGAAACATCAGCTGCGGTGCAGACATCGCTGGACTCCAGGACAGGTAAGTGTCCTATTATTAAAAGCCAGCAGCTGCCGTATGTGTAGCTGCTGGCTTTTAAATTGTATTTTTTGGGGCGGAACACCGCTTTAAGAACAAAGCTACAGACCCTATCTTGTTTGCAACCCCGAGACCGCCTGTACAGTGATCATTCACTGTATAGCCCGCCACTGTGGGTTTTTTGCTTCTCTTGAATGGAGAAAAGGAAACATTGTAATTTTTTCTCCTTGCTAAAGGAGAAAATGATGTGTAAAAAAAAATACAGCTACAACTCAATAGAAAGCAAACAAAAATGTAACTAAAAGTTCAAACTCTATTATTTTTGAGACTCGAGATTGGAAAGCTGCAACAACTGGATAATTGAACGATCAAAATTAAATATATGCAGACAAAGAGTGCATGCATTGTGAGCCCAGTGCTAGGAGCTAGGGGGGTGTCCAGGCACCTTACAGGAGCGGAGCACAAAGATGACCTCAGCCGTGACATTGAGTGTTCACTTTTTCACTACAAATAGGTGATACAGGGAGCTGAAAAGTCTCAACAGTGAAGGTGAATCACAAGCATGGGTAAACAAAAATCTTCAATATTCCAGCAGGTAAAATTGTTCACATATTGGGTATTATAGCAATTTGATGAAGTTCTGCTTCAACAGAAATTGCACTTTTAAGTGAATGTAGTTGACTAGCTAGCCAAGCACAACAAAACATTTATCACAAAAAGAATACGGATCGTCCATAAAAAGCCATTTATAACGTAAATGGTGTGCGACATATAAATCATGTTTATGAGAAATTCAAAAAGGGAAAACTTTATAGTTATAGTCCAGTTAATACTGTTTAGTCCATAATAAATGTTATACTTGGCACATAGTTCAAAAACCAAGCCTCATTTGTGCTGCATCAAAGCCTAAATTGAAAGGCGGCAGGGAAGAGAAAATTCAGACATTAAATTTTTATTTTATTTTCTTTATGTCATTAAAGAGGTAATGCAGGCAAATATGGAAATACGGTAAATAGCTAGAGATTAAAGACAAAAGCCAGTCCAAACATTTTCTTTTTAGCTTTTGAGTGGGGATGGAATCTTACAAGGTTAGAACCTTACTTCCCATTCTGGTGACACCTCTAGCAATGATGCACTGCAACACAACCCCAGTAGGCAGCGTGGGAGGCTAGAGAAAGATATTCTGGTCTACGGAAAGAAGTGCATCACACACTGGGCTGACATAAAGCTGCAGTGAATCCGGTTAGAAGACCATTTTGTCTTTGCTTGTTTTAGAGCTCATTTCGGTTGCACGGTGCCGTTGAATTTTTTATTTATTTTTTCCTGTTAGGGCTCATTTAAGATTTATGTTCATTTCTCATGTTAAACCATTTTTAAATGACAGCGTATGTAAACCTAAAATCAATTTTTCTGCATTTCTGGTATCATACATCAAGGTATAGTTTTCTCAAAGCTGGTAAAATATATCCTTGCAGGAGGCCCCCCCCCCCAATGCAAGGGTTAAATGCTTGTTTAGTCTAGGGCAGTGATGGCGAACCTTCGCACCCCAGATGTTTTGGAACTACATTTCCCATGATGCTCAACTACACTGCAGAGTGCATAAGCATCATGGGAAATCTAGTTCCAAAACATCTGGGGTGCCAAGGTTCGCCATCACTGGTCTAGGGGGTTCAGGAATAAGGTGTAATACTTATAACTTTTTCCCTCCTCCAGCTGTCATGCCACTACTGGGTCCAGTGCTGCCCCCTAATACAGTGCATTTGGTCGCTACTAGACTCGCACTGTACATGAGGCCAAGGAGCCTACCCAGGCCTGGAGCTTTGAGATAATGAAGGTTTTGGGCACTAGAGCCTGCCAAACCGAGGGATAGGAGAAGTAACACACCTTATCTCTGCAGATGACACTTGGATGGACTCTGGCTCTCCATCCACTCAAATCTTTTTTGCTAGACTGTGAATGTGAGAATACAGAGATGGCACTAGTCAAGTCACCTATTCTTTTTATTTAAATTAGAGTAAGGCCCCTTTGACATGGAAGCCTCCTCTATGCGGAATGCGCTTGCTCAACGTGGGATCTCTGCGCTGATCCCCGCTGAGCAGGCGGATGACAAGTCTGAGTCTGCTACTATGACAGGTCTGTGTCTGCTACTATGCAGAAAGCTAAATATTTTAAAGGATTTAAAGTGTACTCATTCTAATTAGAGGGTCTCGAAAAGAGTCCTGCATTATTTTTCACCACTACTTCCCTGAGTCGGGAGTGGGTAATTTGCACGCCTCTTGCCTTCCTTGGATATGGTAGTCGTTTCTCAGGCCCCCTCCCTGGAATCGAACCCTACAGACACAGTCTCGCTCTCCTCTATGGGGCAATCAGAGGGAAACAGACCGCCTGTCTGTTTCCATCCCATCCAATGGAAGGGTGGAAAATAGTACCACCATCCGTCTGTTTTTGGCTGACAGGATCGGATCAGATGGCAGTGGGTGTCAGCGGACAGGGTGACAACACAGAAGTACAGTCGGGCAACATGGACAGAGAGCGGTCACCCTATTACAGGAAGTGCCTGAACAAGGACTTTCATGGGATCAAATAATTTTTTTAATGAAAGCTGAAGAAGATTTAAATATATTGAAAGTTACATTATCCTTTTAACCACTTGCTTACTGGGCACTTAAACACCCCTCCTGCCCAGACCAATTTTCAGCTTTCAGTGCTCTCACACTTTGAATGACAATTACTCAGTCATGCAACACTGTACCCAAATATTTTTTTTGTCCTTTGTTTCATACAAATAGAGCTTTCTTTTGGTGGTATTTAATCACCTCTGGGTTTGTTTGTTTTTTGCGCTATTAATGAAAAAAGACCGAAAATTTTGAAAAAAACAAATTTTTCTTAGTTTCTGTGATAAAATTTTTCTTCATAAATTTTGGCCACGATTTATACTGCTACATATCTTTGATAAAAATAACCCCAAATTTTGGGAAATTATTTGGTCTGTGTGAAAGTTTTAGAGTCTACAAGCTATAGTGCAAATCATAAAAAATGTATCACATCTGATGTACTGGCGGCCTATCTCATTTCTTGAGACCCTAACAAGCCAGGAAAGTACAATTGGTGGAACAGGTGGGCACTAATCACTGATGGCACAGGTGGTCAGATTGGTAGATAGGCACAGCACAGGTGGGCACAGATCCCCAACAGGCACTGTGGTACCAATGGGGCACTGTATGGGCACTAACTCACAGGTCGCTCTCCCTCCTCACACGCGGTCTCTGTGTGAGAGGGGAGAGCCGGCAATGAAAGATGATCTCATATGTTTACAATTGAGATCATCTCTCATTGGCCACGCTGATCGCGCTGTAAATAGCCGTTGTGATTGGCCATTTACAGCGATCTGCGATTGGCTGTGTCCAAGGGACATGGCCAGCACAGAAGTTCCCCGATGCGCACTCGGGAGCGCGTGCGGGGAACGAGGAAAGGGGCGGACGTCAATTGACGGCCTCCCGGCATTGTAGGTCCGCGCTTACCTGTAGGTGCAAGAAATATCTCCTAAACCTACATGGTTTAGGAGATATTTGCTAAAAATTACATGCATTGGTGTCTACGGTGCATTCGCGCCATAGACAACGGCGCAGTCATAGGGTTAATCCCATTCACAAATCCGCCCAAGCCGGATTTGACGGCTCCCGCGCACGGAGTCACATTTTCGCTGCTCCGGCCAATCACAGCGCCGGAGCGGGGCTGTGATTGGCTGGAGGGGCAATACCCGGAAGTAACCTTCCGGCTATCGCCGCAGCGATGGCTGCGGCTGGACAGGGAGACGAGGACGGCTTTGGGGGCCTCGATCTAAGGTAAGTGATGCATAATGAGCTAGTATGCTAGTCATACTAGCTCATTATGCCTTGGTCTTGCAGGTTGTTTTTAAAAAAAAAAAAAAAAACATTTTACAACCACTTTAAGCCGTGTTTTGCATGCACATTTAGACACATCAAGTGTTTGGCCGTTCACGGATTCTGAATATTAATTTATTCTGGCAATTGGAATGAATGCTCAAACGCTTAACTCACCTAGCGTTTAGGCGAGTTCAGTGTTTTTTTATTCTGCCCAAAAGCTTCTCTACTGAATGCGCTAGTGGTGCATTTTTTTTTAGACTAAATGTTCCTCTTAGACTACGCCTGTAAATGCCTGTGTGTGAATGTCCACATAGTATAACATGTGGGTTTACGGGCATAAATAAAAAATTACACGCCTGTAAAAGAAGCATTTTTGATGCCCAGTTTGCATAGGGCCTTAAACTAGCGATTGGGTCTACATGTACTATAGTCACAACAGCAGGCAGTGTTGATCGCATGTGTAAGCATTAACAAGCCAAATATGTGTTGGTATTATTGGTGTATTACAGATGCATAACCACATGGCACAACACACTGTGCAGGTTAGTTGATTTTATCAACAACTCAAGGCTTTACATCCTCACAGCAGTAAAATCTATTTGACAGGATTTGTCCTTTCCTACAGAGGCTGCATCCTTTGTAAAAAGTAGCAAAGAGACATCCTCATAGAGCTCCTGACTAGATGTTTTCCTGGCATATCAGAAAGCAATCTCTGTCCTTCAATCACCACATATTGTTCTCTAAAAAAGTGACCTCAGGCAACAGAGAGAGAATACATTAAGCTGCAGAGAAGAGCACTAAAAGTCTTGGAAATAGTTTTTGTGACACAGCGTGATTCACGAGCACAAAATATAGCTTAGAAAATAAATAAATACATTTATATATTTTATATATATGCATGCACCCAAGATGGCTACCTCACCACCTTCCCCAATAGCATGGAGCAGCACACACACACACACACACACACACACACACACACACAGGGCTTTTTTTCTCAGAAAATAGGTGAAGGAACTCAGCCACAACCCCCCCAAAACTCCCCTCCTCCCAGGGGTGCGCTATGTGCAGAGTTCCGGGGTGCAATTGGTACAGAGATTAGGGGTGCGCTACGTGCAGAATTCCAGGGTGTGCTTGGTACATAGTACAGAGATTAGGGGTGCGCTTGGTACAGAGTTTAGGGATGCGCTACATGCAGAGTTCGGGGGTGCGTTATGTCCATAGTGCAGCGTTCAGGGATGTGCGACCTGAACCAGAGGTGGTGGAACGGAGTTCCAGCTGAAAAAAGTATATGTATGTATGTATGTATGTATGTATGTATGTATGTATGTATGTATGTATGTATGTATGTATATATACACACATACATACATACATATATATATACACATATATACACATACACACATATATATATATACACATACACACACACTTTTATATAAAAATTCTTCTCATAGGCAGGATCTTAAAGCCAATCTCTGGGAGGAGATTCAACGGAATACAACTTAAACTACTCTATTGGTTCTGCAGTCTTCCTCCCTATCGGTACCAGTTGTCCCACCTGTCTCCCAAAGCCTCTCTTACCAGTTGCTAACCAATCTTGTTGCCTTCATCATGTACACGTTGGACCATTGGCCACCACTGGTCCTGCATTGCATGTGATGACATAGAGGGCCCAAGCACATTCCATAAATGAGGAGTATCAGAGCACCAGCTGTTACAGAGCAGTGGAGTAAGGGAAGTAAAACACAAGTAAATCATCACTTATAAAATGAGCATTATATTCTCCATAAGCTGGGGAGCAGGATACATTTGAGCGCACCCTGGAATTCCATGAGCAACATGAAGGCTTCCATTGTTGACATCTCTGAAAAAATGACAACTGCCTGGCTGTCACAGTGGCCTTCCTGCTTCAATACATCAACTCTGCTCAATATGCAGTTATTGGGTTTCTGAATTTACTCAGATATTCCTGAAATGCATAATGGTCTTGTACTACTGGTTAAGCGTTGAGGCAAAAGGAGGTCAGTATAGCAGTCAGGCAACTACAAATTTATGAGGATGTTGGCATCCCCCATTGTTCTCTTAGAAAATGCCTAAAAGTACTTTACATGCCCTTTACCCACTATTTTAAGGCAGAAACCATTTCCAAAAATTTTTCTCATCTGCCCCAGACCCTCTCTGACTGCCAGAATCTAAACACAGCCATGGTGGCATCCCATATGTCATCGGTCAGAGGGTGGGATATATGTTTAGAGCAAGCTACTGATTCCAGTAAAGCAATAATGAGGATTGCTGGGTTCTCTCTATTCATATCATTAGACTGAGCAAATCATTTTAACCCACGTAATGGCTAACCTTGCTGATCTCCTGATAGTATGGGCAGCACCACGAGTTAGTGGTTAGCACTTCTGCCTTGCAGCACTGGGGTCCTCACTTCAAATTCAAGCCAGGATGCCATCTACATGGAGTCTGTATAATCTCACTATGCTTGCATGGGTTTCCTTCATGTTGTCTGGTTTCCTCGCACATTTCAAAGACATGCTGGTAGGTTATTTGGCTTCTGTCTAAAAACTGTATGTGTATTCATATTTATGTATGCATTAGAAACCTTAGATTGTAAGCTCTTTGAGGGCAGGGAACGATGTGATTTAGCAATTTGTAAAGCGTTGTGCAAGTTGTCTGTGCTATATAAATGTCTAATGAATTAATCAATGGTATCGTTTTTGCATGCCAATTTATAGGGCAGTTATTACATAATTCTTTTTATACACTATCTTCCTGTGTACTTCAGAATTTTCTCTTTCATGCAAGGAAGAGAACTGTAAACTAAATTTTTAGAGCAGGTTCTTTATGGAAGGCATCACAAAAACAAAAAATAAATAAAATAAAAACTGAATATAAATGTGCAACACCATAAAAAATAAAAAATTATGAAACAAAATTTGGTTAATTTCTGGAATTAAAGTTACTTCCTTATGTACAATTTTAGGGTGAAAGTCAACTCACTAGTGACCAGCAGAAAAAATAATTGAGCAATTGCATGAACTGATAAATAAGAAGCAGCTTTTCTGGCAATGAATGTCACAAATCCCAAGTATTTAGTCTAAGTTCCAAAAAAGATGCTTTACTTCCACCTAGGGGATGCAGAAAATATATCCTCCTAAAAGAGGTACATTTCTAAAATTGTTCATTTACAGGCATGAACCCTCTCTTCACGGAGGTCAAAACTTGGAGGCATATTTATAAAGCCGTAAATGTGATTTTCACAAAACATTCACTTATAGCGAATCAATCACTGTCATTTAAAACACAAGCACCAGGAAGTATCACCTGTAGTGAATGTTTGGTGAACGTCCCCATTTACTGCTTTACAAATATACCCATCAGTTTCCAATGCATATTTGATGCTGGAAAAACTCAGTTAAAAAAAGAAAAGCTAGAATTTTTTTTTTTTGACGCTTGAATAAAAATGAAAAAAAATTGTATTCTATAAAATTCAAGCATAAAAATTGCAATATATAGGGCTGTCATGTACTGTACATTAGCACAACTGATATTTTACATGGCTTAGTGGAGAAGTATTTCCAAAGCTCTTTTGGCCATACTTCTCCTGTGGGTCACAGGAATGCACTCCTGTGATCCAGATTCAGCTGACAGCGGGCTGACGTCACAGTCATTTCAGCCTCTGCAGAAATCCTGACAATAATTTTGGGATCCACCACTCTATGCTCAGAGCGGACCCGAGAACCAAGCGATCGGCTGTCTTTGATTGCTCAGTTCTTGGTGTAGAGTCGGCAGGGGTCCAGATTCAGCATCAGATCAATGCTGCATCCACCTAGGCGAGTATGAATGTTTATTTTAATATTGTATGATAAATCCCACTTCTCCTAATTTTCCACTGGTGAATTCATACATTTCAATAATAAACTTCAAAACATATACCAAACTAATCAAGGTTTCTACAAAAAAAGAAAAAAAAATTAATATCTATTCAAAATTATAGATTATAATTTGTGCAATATCCTAATTGCCAAAATAGACTGTTGCATCTTCCAACACACTAATATTCATTTATTTCTTATCGATCTCAGTAATGAAAGAATTAATCATTTTAAAGGCCTGTACACACGATCGTATTTTATGACAATAATTGTCTGATGGTAATGTTGTGTCCGGTAATCCGACCGTGTGTATGCTCCATCAGACAATTTGGCAGAATTAACGACAACAAATGTTGGCTGGTCATGCTCACCAACTGTCCGCCAATAAATCTGTTACGTTGGATTATCCGATCGTGTCAAGTCCATCAGACTAAAATCCGAAGTACAAACACGCATGCTCCGAACCAATGCTAACCATCAGACAGCATTAGCAGAAGTTGCCCAAAGGGTGGCGTCAACGAGCAGAAAAACCACGTCGTTTTGTGAATGCTGGCTGAAAATGTTGAGCTGTGTATATGCAGTTTACGGCCAATGCCCTTCGGACCAAAATGGTTTGGTCTGACGGATATCTGATCGTGCGTACGAGGCTTTATACTTAATGGAAACTGGCACTTTTTTTTTTTTTTTTTTTTAAAGGTCATCATCAGCAATGGCATCTCCCAAATGTAATTTCATGACAGGTTTATCCTAATAATAGGAGACTATTATTGCATCTACAACTGCTTTATTCCAATGTCGCAAAAATAAAAATGTATTGTGCAGATGTTCACATGGCATTTTATTCAGCATTTTTAGGCAGCTGTTTAACAATTTGGACTTGTCCAACAGGTTATCAGTAGGGTTAGATTATAAATTTTTAGAACCTAGGGCTAACATAGGAGTTAAGAACATTACAAAAAATGTTTTGGGTGTTTAGAGGAACACCTAGGAAGCACTCTGCGGCCTTCATGAAATAGCCACTAGAAGACCTTCTATGTCCAACCAAAAGTTTAGAGTGAAATAAAATAAATATCTTGTTAACTTCATCAATCTTACTGAATTTTAATATAGTTTCTGGATTCATCATACGTCTGTGATATGCAAGGTCAATGTGGACACTGCCAACTTCATAGAGTGAATTATAATGGCTGACATTTCTCACCTCCTTTTGTTAGAGATGATGGCCATAGTAGAGCATTTATATTATCACATCGCATAAGACACCTTTTTTTTTAAATCACACCAACAGTTCACTTTTCACGACAAACTTTGAAGAGACCCACTCCCTTCGTCTGGTCAAAGCAGTACTTTCTTTGTCTCTGGCCTCAGCACAGTCATTGACCCAGGCAATAAGCAGTGCAAAAGCAGAATAGAGCTGTGTACCACTCAAGTGCACTAGGCCCAGAGCCCATACTAAATATAAATCTTCAAAAAACAAGGTCACAAAGTGAAGCCATGAATTTTTAAAGAACTACTACTTTAGAAAAACAAAATACCTCAAAACCATAAAAGCAATAGAAATCCAATTTCATGGAAGCTCAAAAATTTGTCCACAAAATGCTGCAATGAGCACCAACAACAATATCACTTTAATACATATTTCCTTAGTGTAGTTCAGCATGTCCCCCTGAGGAAAGGCCAGGTTGTTTCTATGTTGACCTTGTCTACATGTGATGACATGTACGAATATGGGTCATTCATAATTCAATAGTCAGAAAGTCTTCAGCACCGACAGCCCACATATTTATCTCATACAGATTCATTTTGGGAAAGTGGCAAGTTTTAAATATTTGTGTATAGAAATATAAAAAACTAAGCAGCAGAACAAACAATGGGGAAAACTTCCCTCAAAATTCTTCCTAGAAATTACCGTTCTCTATACCCCCTGATGGGGTCTAAAGAACATCTTTAAATGGTACAAATTTACAGATCATATAATTTTGAGAGATTGACTCCCTAGGATAGCCTTAGAAATGATCACCTCCAAGCTTGGCTTAGCACCTCTGAATGTTTATTAATAGTGAACGCATTGATCAAATATATAAACTTGCAGATAACCCCATGAGAAAATGTATGTCCTACTCCAGAGGACGCTACTAGTTCTTTTATGGGCCATCATGCATTATTATTAAAGCACAACCACAGACAGATATAAAAAGACAATTTACTGCAGCTCGGTAACCATTAAATTCATAATTACATTTATTTTTAAATACAAGCAGTGTATGTGCTTAAATATAACCTGGTAACAGCCTCTTACAGTCTCTGGGGTCGATTTACTAAAGGCAAATACTGTGCACTTTGCAAGTGCAGTTGCACTCCTTTTCTCCAGAGCTTAGTGAATGCGGTGAAGCTTCACTTTGTAAACAATACCCAAATCAGGTGTAAGGATATTAAAATAAAAAAAAAAAAAAAGAGAATTTTTTGCTCGCACATGAATGAATCATGGAAATCAGCAGAGCTTTACCACATTCACTAAGCTCTGGGGAAAAGGAGCACATCTGCACTTGCAAAATGCATTGTCTATTTGCAGTTAGTAAATTAACCCCTCTGTATTGCAGAGATGGAGTGAGAGGAGACAAAGTATTATAAATAGACAAGCAGTTGATGTGCTCACAGAGAGCAAGCAGATAGAAGCAGAGAATAGAATGACAAAAGATAAGCTCATTACTGTGCTGCTTCTCCGTTCTCTGTCCAGAAGCAGGCTGTGGTGGGTCCAGGACAACCTGGGTTCAGAGGAAGTGAGCTGAATAATGCTGGCCATCTGACCAGGGACAACTAAATGGCAGAAAAAAAATAACTTCTAGGGCAGGCATCACCAACGTCACATTGTAGAGGGCGGGAGGAATGGCAGGGTGGGCTTCCCTTCTGTGTGTACTCACCTGCCATTGCCGCCACTGCAACTTACAGCAGGGAAGAGGGTGGAAGGTCTGCAGGGGGAGCGGGAGCTGCCCAACCTTTCATATTAACAAGCAGGTTTTTTTCAATTCATAATTTTTATTAGCACCAATTTTAGTTTGCAACACTTAGAACAAAAACAACTAAAATACATATTTGAAAACAATAATAAAAATAAAATAAAACTAACCAAAAACAGTAAACAAACCAAGAGGCCAACACACATACACCGCCTGTCTTTCTCTGAATTACATCAACACTAATTCATGTAAATAACTTGTCCCTTTCTCCCCTTCTTCTCTCCCCCGTTTTATCTACCTTATCCTATATCCAGAAGAAGTCCCCCCTGCATTAAGGCCAATACTCACATCTTAACAAGAGTTGGGCAGGTCCTGCCCTCCGTGCAGACCTTGCATGCCTTCTGCAATCTTCCTTGCTGTGAATTCAACAGCATCGGCAGGTGAGTACCTACAAAAGAGAAGTCCACCCTGCCATTCCTCCCGCCCTCCTCCCTGCTGCGAGTCCAACAGCAGCGTCAGGAAAGTACATACAGGAGGCCATCCTGCAATTCCTCTCACCTCTACAATGCTGTGTTAAGGTATTACTGTAAAGATTATGGGGGGGTGTGATGTTAGAAGGAGGAGCTGTGATATGGGGGCTGTGATGTGATAAGGGGGAGCTGCGATATGGGGTGCTGTGATTTGAGAAGGGGAACTGTGAGAGGGGAGGTTGTGATGTAAGAGGAAGCAACTGTGCTATGGGGAGGGGGGCTGTGATGTGAGAAGGGGGGGCTGTCATGTGAGGAGGGGAAGCTGTGATATGGGGGGCTGTGATGTGAGAAGAAGAAGCTGTGATATGGGGGGCTGTCATGTAAGAAGGGGGAGCTGCGTTATGGGGGGCTGTCATGTGAGAAGGGGAAACGGATATGGGGGGCTGTGATGTAAGAAGGGGGAGCTGTGACATGGGGGGCTGTGATATGAAAGAGGGGACTGTTGACACTGGTGTAAAGGGAGCTGTGATGTGACGAACTTGAGTCATAGAAAAAAAAAATTGCTTCAGATCTCTTCAGAAAGAAAAATGTTACCAACCGGACCTCCGTGAATTTTAATTTCAGTACCCCTGTTCTAGGAAAGCCTCTGTATTGAAGGTAAATGTTGTAGTAAAAGTTGGCTTTGTTATTGTATCTTTTAGTGGGACATACATTTTTATTTTGAGATAAAGTTCTGCTTTAACAGGTCTAACTCTTAAAGCGGAGTTCCAGCCTTTTTATGGTTTATTAAAAGTCAGCAGCTACAAAAAGTGTAGCTGCTGACTTTTAATAAACAGACACTTACCTGCTCCACGGTCCAGCGATGCGGCCGCCCGGAGCGTCGCACCTTTCCCCCCCGGTGTCTCCATTCACACTGTGGGCACCTGGCCGTGACAGCTTTCGGCTTCACTGCCGGGCACGCACTGCACTCTAGGAGTGGACAGGCGATCTCCTGGGACCCGTCACATGTCCCAGGAGATCACCTAGAGGGAGAGGCCACCTAAGGCGAGAGGAAGGAGGCAGCCGTAGGTGGAAGTAGGAAGTGGGACAGGAGGTCCCACTCCTTTCGAAGCCCCCACTCCCCCCAAAAAAAAATGACATGCCAAATGTGGCATGTAAGGGGGTGAGGAGTGCTTAAAGCAGAAGTTCCACTTTTGGGTGGAATTCCGCTTTAACTGCTGTTGGTACCTTAAAGTGGTAGTAAAGGTAGAAGTTTTTTTTTTTATCTTAACGCACTCTATGCATTAAGATAAAAAAGCCTTCTGTGTGTGGCAGCCCCCCCCCCAAGCCCCCCAATACTTACCTGAACCCCATCTCTATCCAGCGATGTCCACAAGTGCCTTCCAGGACTCTGCCTCCTGATTGGCTGTCAAACTCTGTTAGCCAATCAGAAGAGATTCTGAATGGATACATGAAGCTGCAGCTCGGCTCGGGAGCCCCATAGTAAGCTGCTTGCTGTGGGGGCACTCAACAGGAAGGAGGGGCCAGGGGGTTCAGCAGAGACCAGAGAAGAGGAGGATCCGGGCTGCGCTGTGCAAAACCACTGCACAGAGCAGGTAAGTATAACATGTTATTTTAATTGTAAAGTCCTTTTTTTTTCTCTATCACTGTAATTACTGAAACCTCTCTGAGAATCAAAATGTCTCAGCTACACCCAAACTATAAAATTATTCTGTATAAACCCCAATTTATCTGAGTTCTTCCATTGACCTTGGGGCTTAATCTAAGCTAAATACTTCATTTATATGCAGAGGATGAATTAAAAACAAAAACAATTATATCTTAACACTTGGTATTTTAAAGCCCACAAATTATACATGTAGCACCTGCCCAGTTTGGCTTATCCAACTTTGCATAACATCACTATAATGAAAATGATTCACTCCAACATACCAAATAAACGAATATTCCAAGCATTACTACTAATCCCTTTCCTTCATGATTCTATTCACGATATTGAAGACAAAGCATTAATAGATGAAGAAAACATACCCAAGTAAAAACCAACAGTGGAAGGTTACTAGGCCATACAGTATACACTTGATCAGTCATAACATTAAGATCACTGACAGGTAAAAGTAAATAACATTATCTTGTTACAATGGCATCTGAAATATGGTGGGATATATTAGGCAGCAAGAAAAAAAAAGCGGTTGTCCATAAAGTTGATGTGTTAAGCAGAAGAAAATAGGATTTTTATAACAGCTTACCTGTAAAATCCTTTTCTTGGAGTACATCACGGGACACAGAGCGACATAGTCATTACTAATGGGTTATATAGTTACCGTCAGGTGCTGGCACTGGCAACTTCCAAAACCGGAAGTACCCTCCCCTATATAAGCCCCTCCCATCCGGGAGCACCTCAGTTTTGTAGCAAAGCAATAAGTGTCCCCAAAGAGGGGCGGGAGCTCTGTGTCCCGTGATGTACTCCAAGAAAAGGATTTTACAGGTAAGCTGTTATAAAAATCCTATTTTCTTTCTCGTACATCACGGGACACAGAGCGACATAGTCATTACTAATGGGATGTCCTAAAGCAATGCCAAATGAGGGGGGGGATACACCATATAAGCTGAGCGCTATCAGACATGAGGATCTTTTGCGGCCTGCAACACACTGCGCCCAAAGGCGACATCCTCCTGACTTCTAACGTCCACCTGGTAGAACCTAGTAAACGTGTGTACTGAAGACCATGTTGCGGCCTTACAGACCTGAGCCAGGGAGGCCTGGTGATGCACTGCCCATGAAGTTCCAACTGCTCTCGTGGAGTGCGCCCTAACTTTGAACGGAGGCGGTCTACTTCTCAAGCTATAGGCTTGTATTATGACCTGTCGAATCCACTTGGCTAACGTAGATTTTGACGCTGCCTGACCCTTTCTGGGGCCTTCCGGCAGAATAAACAAAGTATCCGTTCTGCGAAACTGAGCAGTGGCTTTTAGATAAGCTTTAACTGCTCTTACTACATCCAAAGAATGCAATAACTTTTCCTCTACCGAAGTAGGCTTGGGGAAAAAAGAAGGAAGAACCACATCTTGGTTCAAATGAAAACTCGATACCACCTTAGGAAGAAAGGCTGGATGAGGACGTAACACTACTCTGTCCTTATGGATAACCAGATATGGCTCCCTACAAGACATAGCTGCTAATTCCGATACTCTTTTAGCCGAACAAATGGCTACTAGAAAAATCAATTTCCTGGTGAGAAGCACTAAGGAAATATGCTGTAATGGTTCAAATGGTTGTTTCTGTAGAACCGACAGAACCAAGTTTAGATCCCATGGACATATGGGAATATTAACCGGAGGACTAATACGCATCACTCCTTGTATAAAGGCTTTGACTAGTGAATGCGAAGCCAAGGGCCTTTGAAAAAATATTGACAAGGCCGAAATCTGACCTTTGATAGTACTCAAGGCAAGCTTCCTATCTACAGCCCATTGTAGGAAGTCCAGAATTCTACCTATTACGTATTTACGTGGATGCCATTTCTTGGCTTCACACCAGGCGATGTACGCCTTCCAGATTCTATAGTAGATCTGCCTGGATACCGGTTTCCTGGCATTGATCATGGTAGACACCACAGCATTAGAGAGCCCTCTCTTTTTTAGAATGTGGGCTTCAATAGCCAGGCCGTCAAACCTAGGGCTGGTAAGGAAGGGTGGTATATCGGTCCCTGCGAAAGCAGGTCCGGACGATGTGGGAGGGTCCAAGGACTCCCCACAGACATTTTTACGATCTCCGCGTACCATGCTCTTCGGGGCCACGCTGGAGCCACCAGAATCACTGGTTTCTTTTCTACCCTGATTCTGCGGAGTAATCGAGGTAACAATTGTGGCGGTGGGAATGCATATATCAGCTTGAACTGATCCCAAGGGAACACTAGGGCATCCGAGCCGCATGCTAGGGGATCCCTTGACCAAGAGACAAACCTGTCCACTTTCGTGTTGAACCTGGATGCTAGCAGATCTACATCCGGTGTTCCCCACCGCTGACATATTGTCCGGAAAACCTCGGGATGAAGGGACCATTCCCCTGGGCATAATTGTTGGCGACTTAGAAAGTCCGCCTTCCAATTCTCCACCCCTGGAATGAATACCGCAGATATGGCTGGGACATATCTTTCTGCCCATCTCAGGATGTAATTTACTTCCCTTTGGGCTGCACGACTCCTGGTGCCCCCCTGACGATTGATATATGCCACTGCTGTGGCATTGTCTGACTGAACTCTGACAGGGGACCCTTGGAGTTTGGATGTCCATGCTACTAGGGCATACCGGGCTGCTCGTATCTCTAAGAGATTGATGGGCAGGGCCTTTTCCGCATCCGACCATCTGCCCTGGAGAGACCATTGCTCCAGTACTGCTCCCCAGCCTATAAGGCTGGCATCTGTAGTGACCACCTTCCAGGAAATCGGACTGAAGGATTTCCCTCTTTCCAGATTCTGGGGAACCAACCACCAGCGGAGGCTCCTGCGAACGGAAGGGGACAAGGACATTGGTAAGTCCAGAGCCTGAACTTTCTTGTTCCAGGCTGACAGTATGGCCCTTTGCAACTTCCTTGAATGGAATTGACCGTAGGGTACTGCTTCGAATGATGCCACCATTTTTCCCAGTAGCCTCATGCACAGGCGTATGGATGGCTGTCTTTTTGAACCCACTAAGTGGATCAAATCTCTCAAAGACGACCCCTTTTCTTGAGGCAAGAAAATCTTTCTCTGGTCTGAATCCAGCCTTAGCCCCAAGTATTCCAGACTTTTGACTGGTTTTAGGGCTGACTTGTCTCGGTTGATAATCCAACCGTGATATTCCAGATACTTGATTGTCTCGTGAACAACCACTTCTAGTTTTTCCACTGAGTGGTCTATCAGCAACAAGTCGTCTAGATATGCCATTATCGTTACACCTCGTGTTCTTAGATTGGCCAATAATGGGGCCAGAATTTTTGTGAACACTCTTGGTGCTGTGGCCAGACCGAAGGGTAAGGCTCTGAACTGAAAATGGCGCCCTTCTATCGCAAAGCGTAGAAATTTTTGGTGGGCTGGAAAGATGGGGATGTGCAAATACGCATCTTTGATGTCGATCGAGGCTAACCATTCCTCCCCTTGTAGGGCAGTGGCTACCGATCGGATCGACTCCATCCGGAAAGTCCTGATATGCAGGAATTTGTTTAGCCCTTTTAGATTTAATATGGGCCTCACGTCCCCGTTTGGCTTCGGAACTGTAAAGAGGTTTGAGTAAAACCCGAACCCCCATTCTTCCAGGGGGACCTCTATAATTACTGCTTGAAGCAATAATTGTTCCAGTGCCAACAGGAGGGATCCTCTCTTCTGGGGATCCCTTGGCACGTTCGACCTTATAAAGCGGGAAGGAGGGGAGTTTTTTAACTCCAATTTGTATCCCAGATTTACTGCGGAGAGCACCCATCTGTCTCGGATCGTGTCCCGCCAGGTTTCTGTGAACAACTGAAGTCTTCCCCCCACCCGATTGGGTGGGGGCAACCCTTCATGCATTTGACTTTGGGGGAGGTTTTGTACCTCTCCTGCTCCAGGGCTTCTTGTTACCCTGCAACTGTCCCTGATTTTTACCTCCGGGATTTGACCGGGGAGGCCGTCGGAACTGTTTCACAGCCGATGTCCTAGGGACTGGAGAAGCCGGCCTCTTAAAAGAGGGACCTCTAACTCTATTTTTGACCGGCAAGAGTGTACTTTTACCGCTGGAAATTCTCTGGATATACTTGTCCAGGTCTTCCCCGAATAAACGCTCCCCATGAAATGGGAAGCTGACCAGCAATTTTTTACAGGGAGCTTCAGCAGACCAGTTTTTGAGCCATAGAAGCCTGCGCATATGTACTACAGACAGCGTAAGGCGGGAGGCCTGATGGATTGAATCCTTTATAGCGTCCACCGCAAAGCATAAGGCTCTAGGTAGATCAGCTAGAGCAAGAGCCTGCTGATCTGGCACGTCCCTTAAGACCTGTTTCAACTGATCCTTCACTGCTTGGCAGACCCCTATAGCTGCCACTGCTGGTTGTGTCACCAATCCTGCTGTAGAAAAAGCAGATTTCAATAAGGACTCCAATTTTTTATCTATTGGGTCCTTGAACATTTGGACATTTTCCACCGGACATGTCAGTGATTTATTCACACAAGAGATGGCTGCGTCCACTGTAGGGACCTTCCATTTTCTGACGAACTTATCCTCCATAGGATAGACCACCGGAAATCTCTTGGGGGGAGTAAATATTTTGTCAGGATGCTCCCAATCCTGGTAAATGAGCCCCTCCAATAAAGGATGGATCGGGAAAGAACAAACAGTCTGGGGAGCTTTTAGCGATCCCAACGAGGAGACAGAAGAGGAGGATGGCTCCGCAAGTGGCATTTTAAATGCTGATCGGACCATATTAGTCAGGGACTGCACCCATAACCTCTCAGCATGTGATGCTGAGAACGGCTCCTCCACTGTTGATTCCTCTACAACCGAATCAACCTCATCCTGATCCCCCTCAGGTAGGTCGACCTCTGTATGGGACTGTTGCTCTGTTAACAGGCACTCTGAGGGAGGAGACGGAGATCGAGCGCTTTTCTCCTGTGACAGGGAAGCAGCAATTAGTGCTGACAATCTCTCTTCCAGCCCTCCCAGAGCTGAGGAAAAAACCTCCTCTGTTACATACACAGGAGCAGGTGAACTGGGGACAGCCACAGTACCAGGTACTCCTGGGGGTGCCCTACGGTCACTAACCTCTGATTCTTCAGGGGAGACTGGTGCAGCCAAAGCATGCCCAAGATCCTCAGAGCCCGATGGAGACCCCCTATTCCTCCTGGAATTTCTAGTCCCGGAGTTTTTAGACGGCATATTCCTAAGCCACAAAGCTGAGGTATTCCAGCCGAAAATACACCAGTTACTGATAATAGTCTAGCATAAATGCTGCTATATAAACAGTTGGTGTCTACTAATGTGCCTTTCTAGGGGATGTCTGTATCAACCGCTTGCTGTATGCCTTTAAATGTTGTCAGCTCTGTCTCTGTACTTGATAGCCAGCTTACTGCAATAATGTGGCTTTTTAAAACCTGCTGGGACGCCCGCACATGCGCAGAAGCGCTGCGGCGCGCACAGAGCGTCATCCCCCAGGCCCCGCCCCTTTTTCCGGCCACCTCTATATATAGAGGCGCGTGCACGCGCACGCGCGCGGCCACGTGCGCCTCGGCGCTAATTTTCAAACATGGAAACCAGGGACAGGAGCCAGGGCCCCCTTTGCCGCAGGCCGGGGGATAGACGAACACTGCAACATGGCAGAGGAAACAGTTTCCTGTAGGAGAACTCACCAGCTGCCTGGACTTTGCTCTCTGAGAAGAAACTAGTCCATATGACAAGAAAAACATTCCACAGCGGCCTCTAGTGGACAAACACAGGTACCGCAGTTTAATATACTAAACATATATAAGAAAACATTCTTTTTTTTTTTTTTTTTCTTGACCACCATTAAAAATTATTACATTTTTTTAGTAGTTACAGGCATGCACAGATATTAGCGGGAATACCGTTAGGTAACAGACAGAAAGACAAATTAGGCTTGGGGGTCCCCCAATAGAACCAAGTTCCTGGGGGCCCCCACTTACCTGTTCCCCGCCGCAGGACTTTGTTTGGTCCACAAAAGCCCAAACTTCACCTATCACGGCAGGCATTGTAATCAAACCTTCAGGGACCGGGTTCCCAAGGATTCCACTCCCCTGGACCTGTATAGCACCCTGCACAGAAAACATCTTGGTCGTGGGTATGACCAGAGCTCTGGATCCCAGGGTCCAGCTCTCCTAAGAGAAGCATTACAGGCAGAACCTTGCTCTTCTCTGCAAGGCCCGGGTACCGACCGTTTAGCTATGAAGCTTTTTTGGTCGGATCCGGAATAGCTTACTGAGGCCCAAAAGAACCTGTACGCAAGCTCAGTGAAAAACACATGTTTCTTCTTGGCCAACACCTTAGACACTGGCAAAAAACTGAGGTGCTCCCGGATGGGAGGGGCTTATATAGGGGAGGGTACTTCCGGTTTTGGAAGTTGCCAGTGCCAGCACCTGACGGTAACTATATAACCCATTAGTAATGACTATGTCGCTCTGTGTCCCGTGATGTACGAGAAAGAAATGGGCATCGTAGTTTGTGGTGTATGGAGCTGTTAAGGGTGTCCATGCTGACCCGTGTCCACAGCTAAAAGCACCCAACTGGACCACAAGGAAATGGAAAAAGTTGGCCTGGTCTGATAAATCATGTTTTCTTTTACATCAGGTGGATGACCAGGTGTGTGCATGTCAATTTCCTGGGAAAGAGAAGGCACCAGGATGCAGAATGAGGAGAAAGCAAGTCTGGAGAGGGCAGTTTGATGCTTTAGGTAATGTTCTGCTGGAAAACCTTGGTCCTGCCATTCATATGGATGTTACTTTGACACCTACCACCTATGTAAACATTGTTGCTGACCAAGTACACACCTCATGGAAATGATATTTCTGGATGGCAGTGGATCATGTACCCTTCCACAGTGCAAAAATCGTTCAAGAATGGTTTGAGAATACGACGACCACTTTGAGCTGTTGATTTGGCTTTCAAATTCTACAGATCCCAATCCCTTAAACGTGCTGGAAAAACAAGTCCGATCCAAGGAGGCCCCACTTCCCCAACTTACAGGATTTAAAAGATATGCTGCTGATGGCTTGGTGCCAAATATCATTGCATATCTTCAGAGGGCTAGTGGCATCCATGCAGCAACAGGTCAGGGCTATTATGGCAGCAAAATGAAGACCTACTCAATATTAGGTGGGTTATCATGATGCTATAGCTGATCAGCGAGTATACACTTATTTTATCTAGAAGCAAAAGTCAGTCAACTATGCCTTTCCCCCCCAAACATTATACAGCAGATAAGCTGGAAAGAATAGAGAAACGTTTTCCGATTATCACTTTGTATACCTCCCTGAACTTTTTTGCATCAAGAGCGCAAATGCCCAAAGGCTGGGTCCTTCTGGCCTGTGATAATGGTGTTTATCTCACTTTCCCTTTACCCAATATAAACAACCCTGAATTTTGCATTTAAGGCATAATAGAAAATCTATAGTAACAAGTACAGGCAATTTGTCAAACGTGTGCTTTTCTATGCATACAAAATAGGAGCCATGAAATAAGTTGTAGAAGCTGGTTATCGAATGGATGAAACTCATAAATAATAAATTTGCCCTTCTATAAGTTAACCTATGACCCCAAAAGTCATCTATGAAAAGTTGAAAATTCTGAGAAAATTGGCCGACTCTCTCTCTACCACAGAGCAAAAATCCAACCTCAGGACACAAAATGACTAATGTGTAATTGTAACTAAAACATGAATATCAGCAAAGCTTCTACAGTTAATAAAAATGCATCTCAGATCAGACCTTTCCATTCCACCAGTTGGCAGACGTGTAGTGAGCTGGGTTTGTTTACCTGCTGGCTCAGTGCACTAGTGTAGCTGCTCCAGTCAGATGCATGGACCGCGATAACTGGCCTTTTCAACAGCTCATGGATAGATGAATGGTCGGGCAGCCCATTTTAGGTAACTGTCAACCATTTTTAAATATTGTTCTGCAGTCCATATTTTGGAAAAAGATCCTGAAATCCTCAACTAAGTGCAAAATGATACTTATAATTTTATATCATGCAAAGCAGGCTTCCTGCTGGGCACAGTGTATGCTTTAAATTATTTCCTGCATATTTTACATATGAAATTTGTCAGGACATGAAGTAGAACTACAGTATATGGGTCGGTGAAAAAAAAAAACACATAAAAAAACCTGAGTTGACCATTTCATATTGATGCGAAACCAAGTGCCTAGCATATTTTCCTAAACCTGGTTTTGAAAAGGTGCTTCATATTAGAATGGGTGTTTCGCAGTCATGGGCTGATCATTTTTAATACATGGTTTATAATTGATTTCACAAATGTAATATGCACAAAGATTTTAAAAAAGCAGGACAATGAATTGCTGCCCATTTTTAAACTTGGTGAATACATTAATGTGTTAGTGTTGGGTAAGAGTGGTGGAAGGCTTTTTCTACAGATCATCTCAGATTTGGAGAATGGGGTAAAAGTTGTAACTAAAGGCTGTTCATTGTCTGTAAATATCAGAGAAAGAAAACAAAATGGAAAAAAAAAAGAAGCGTCAGCAAAAAAAAGGGGAGGGCCTGAAAAAAAAAAAAGGGAGAGAAGTCCAGAAACAGGAGCAGTAACTTCAGGATTGCTCCCCAGCCATGTCCTCCCGTGGCGTACAACACATGGATATTTTATTACCGTATATACTCGATTATAAGCCGACCTGAATATAAGCCGAGGCACGCAATTTTACTACAAAAAACTGGTAAAACCTATTGACTTGAGTATAAGCCTAGGGTTTCCATCTGCATGCCTCACTGTGTCCATGCCTCACTGTGCCTTACTATGCCCATGCCTCACTGTGTCCAATCTCCCTACCTGATCTCCGGTGCTGTGTGACTGTTTAACATGGGAGTCTATGGAAGAGGTGCCGGGCTTTGAAAAATCGGTGGTCCCCTGGACAACAAACTTTGCACACTTGTAGATGAAGAGTGGGGCTACATGTGTGCCAAGTTTGGGTTCCAGGAGCCCTAGGGCCGGCCTGTACCGGGTCCCCAAAATTACCGGAGAAGTTACCATTAAACATGATAGTCTATGGAAGGGGTGCCTGGCTGTGAAAAAAAAAATAAAAAATCGGTGCTCCCCGGCCAACAAACTTTGCACACTTGTAGAGGAAGAGTGGGGCTACATGTGTGCCAAGTTTGGCTGGCCGGGATCAGGTGCACAAAAGGTGAAGATGGACATAGACACGAATATAAGCCGAGGGGGGCATTTTCAGCACAAAAAAAAAAAGTGTTGAAAAACTCGGCTTATACTCGAGTATATACGGTATATAGGCTGGCTAATTGGCATTATAAGAGGATTCCCAGGTTGTTTGTTTCTCTCTTTCCACGGAGAACTGAGAAATGGATATGTTCGTTGGTGGTTTTCCCAAAAGGTGAGGACTGTCCTCTGACCCCTGAAACACATTGGAACCTGTTTTATTACAAGTATAATAGATATTTAACATTTTTATTTCTGACATTCTTCTGTTGCTTTACTTGGCACATAATAAACTTTCTAAAAAAAAAACTAAAATATAATACAAGCACTCAACTATTCACTTTGCAAAACTGCCAAAGTAAAAATAGAATCATCTTCCAAAACCATTCAAAACATTCTATAGATCGATTCCTGGCTATTCACATGCACAGGCAATGCAGTCTTTGAAGGGATAGGTGAATGCCACTGTGCAAGAGAAAGTGTCTATGTTAATTGTGGAAATTGGGCATCTCCCCAAGCATATTTGTATAAAAAAAAAGGTTTGCAGAACCTCTTAAGACTATCACCAAACCAAAAAACATAACATACTCAGGGCAATTTTAATCTAAACATCCAACCAGCAAAATTTATGTAGCTTCTAAAACAGGGGTATCCAGCCTTTAGAACTCCCTGGGCCACATTGGAAGAAAAGGAGTTGTCTTGGGCCACACAAACTAAACTAACAATAAGGATAGCAGATGAGCAGAAAAAGTCGGGCAGATCACAAAAACATAGGCCATTAATGAATAAGTGTGTATATTGAAGGCTTGGCTAAACCATACCGTACATACATGCACTGGGCTTTGTAGCAACAGCTCACCCAGCCAACGATGTAGACAAGGCTCTCCATACACAGATCTACAATTTTGGAATTGCAACATCGCTAGCAGCAGGCATGCCCCTTACAGCTGAAGTTTTAGGTTTATCAGAAGGATAAAAGAAGGGCCTAACACTTTTCTGAAAATATCAAACATCTCATGATCATGAATGGCAACTGTGGTGAGAACAAGTTGTAATGATTAAGCACTATGACTGAATATTTTGGGGCAGATGTGTTATCATGTAATTGGTTTGCATAAGAGGAAGCACTTTTGTGAAAATTAAATAACTAATAATGTATATGCACAGAATTAGCATGTTCCGCCTGTGCTTATATGGGCTTTCTCCAGGTACTCAGGTTTCCTCCCAAATTCCAAAACACATGCTTGTAGGTTAATAGGCCCTAGTATGTGTATGTATGCATGCGAGATAGGGACCTTAGGATTGTAAGCTCCTTGAGGGCTGGGACTGAATTGAATGTATAATATATGTGGAAAGTGCTGCATAAATTGACGGCGTTATTTAAGTACAGTGCCTTGAAAAAGTATTCATACCCCTTGAAATTTTCCACATTTTGTAATGTTACAACCAAAAAACGTAAAATTTATTTTATGTGTTAGACCAACAAAGTGGCACATAATTGTGAAGTGGAAGGAAAATTAAATGATTTTGAATTTTTTTTTTTACAAATAAATATGTGAAAAGTGTGGCGTGCATTTGTATTCAGCCCCCTTTACTCTGATACCCCTAACTAAAACATAGTGGAACCCAATTGCCTTTAGAAGTCACCTAATTAGTAAATAGAGTCCACCTATGTTTCATTTAATCTCAGTATAAACACAGCTGTTCTGCAAAGCCCTCAGAGGTTTGTTAGAGAACCTTAGTGAACAAACAGCATCATGAAGACCAAGGAACACACCAGACAGGTCAGGGATAAAATTGTGGAGAAGTTTAAAGCATAGTTAGGTTATAAAAAAAATAAAATAAAAAAAAAGTATCCTAAGCTTTGAACATCTCACGGTCCACATAACTGACAGGCCAGGCAAGGAGAGCATTCATCAGAGAAGCAGCCAAGAGGCCCATGGTAACTCTGAAGGAGCTGCAGAGATCCACAGCTCAGGTGGGAGAATCTATTGGTTTAGTGGTGGAGTGCACCACTAAACTATTAGTGGTGCACTCCACAAATCCGGCCTTTATGGAAAAGTGGCAAGAAGAAAGCCATTGTTGAAAGAAATCCATAAGAAGTCCCATTTGCAGTTTGCAAGAAGCCATGTGGGGGACACAGCAAACATGTGGAAGAAGGTGCTCTGGTCAGATGAGACCAAAATTGAATTTTGGCCTAAAAGCAAAACACTGTGTGGCGGAAAACTAACACTGCACATCACCCTGAACACAGACAGCATACCCACCGTGAAACATGGTGGTGTGAGCATATTTTGGTGATATTTTTCTTCAGCAGGGACACGCAAGCTAGTCAGAGTTGATGGGAAGATGGATGGAAAATACAGGGCAATCTTAGAAGAAAACCTGTTAGAGTCTGCAAAAGACTTGAGACTGGGGCAGAGGTTCACCTTCCAGCAGGACAACAACCCTAAACATACAGCCCGAGCTACACAGGAATGTTTTAGATCAAAGCATATTCATGTGTTATAATGGCTCAGTCAAAGTCCAGACCAAAATCCAATTGAGAATCTGTGGCAAGACTTGAAAATTGCTGTTCATAGACGCTCTCCATCAAATCTGACAGAGTGAGTTATTTTTGCAAAGAATGGGAAAAAATTTCACTCTAGATGTGCAAAGCTGGTAGAGACATCCCCAAAAAGACTTGCAGCTGTAATTGCAGCGAGAGGTGGTTCTACAAAGTTCTGACTTCGGGGGGGGGGGGGGGGCGAATACAAACGCACGCCACACTTTTCACATAAAATTGTAAAAAAAAATTACAATCCATTTATAATTTTCCTTCCACTTCACAAATATGTTCCACTTTGTGTTGGTCCATCACATAGAATGCCAATAAAATACATTTATGTTTTTGGTTGCAACATGACAAAATGTGGAAAATGTCAAGGGGTATGAATACTTTTTCAAGGCACTGTACCTGTAATAAATACATAATGGTATGAAAAATGTTCACAGGTGTATATTTCAATACAGTGACATCAACCTTTAGCTCAATTCTAGAATGCAAAACAAAAACCAGTTTTTCAAGTTGTCACCGCCCTTAATGCCAACAGGAAAATCTGGCAATTGTGAATACAAATCTGCATTTTTAACGAATTGTATGGCTTTATACATCAATACATGCCGAGTCGTTGACCTTAAAAAGCTTCACTCTGCCTTCAGTCTTCCTCAGTAGGTAGTACATAAGAGTTTTCCATTTTTTTGCCGAGTACCTGTCTGCATATTGTAAATATGGGACAATATGACATGCTATGTCAAAAAAGTTCCTGCGGGCCTGGAAAGATGTTTATCCCAGCTGCTGCTGTCCATCATTTAAAGTGGACCTAACATTACAATTTATACATCACGTCAATCAATAAGACAAAGTCAGTATTATCAGATCACTTTGAGTAACAAATTACCTATTTTTAGCCTTGAATAGAATACAGATCCCTAATGTGACCTAAACTTTGGCCTTCTAGATCACTTTATTTATTTTTTCGGCTACCAGTAAGAAGTGCAAGTGTTTTATGTTGTTCAAGTCTGGAGTTTATAAATAAATTAAATTGTTTTCATACATACTGACCTTGACTGAAAGTCTTGCAGATGATCAGCAAGGCACAACCAGAAAGCAGAGCATGCATGTTTAATGAGCGACTATGGCTGCTACATTTAACATATAGAAGGAAAAGGACGCTTTTTAAAACCGTAGCACTTGCATGACATTAAAACAGCACTCACAAAAATATAACAGGAAGGAAGGGAAAGTGTTATTTACGCTTACTTCCTGTCTCTGCCACTTAAGGCTTCATTTACACTAGTGCAATTTCAGATGCGCCTTGAGTTGCACAGAATCGCATGACAACGGAAGTCACATTGTTTTAAATGGTGCCCGTTCACATTAATGCAACCAAGCATGGCGCAATTTTGGAAAAAGTTCCTGTACTACTTTTGGTGCGATTCCAGCATGATTTTGGCCCCATAGAATATGCACACCACTTCAAATAGCATCCAAGCTGCACTACATAAACTGCTACATAAACTAATGCTGGTGTCCTCAGGTCATATGTGCCAGTAGTGTGTGAACCATAATTTTGCAAGAAATGCCATGTGTTCTAGTCAAACATTTATTTTTTATTTTTTTCCCAATCCATCCTTAGCAAAGGTAGGAAGAGAGAATTTTATTTAGGCTTTAACTATAAACAGCACTCACCTGTAAGCCTGCAATGAAAGCACAAAGGAGCAAAGAAAAAAAATGAACCTGCTACCAATTGTAACCAAACAAGTCTCAAATACTTTTACGTTGGAAATAAACTACAACCTGACTTGTTTTTTCCTTTTGCTACTGTTTCTATAATGTTCTTCCAGCTAAAGACTGAGTGGCTTAGGAGGTCTTCTTGGGTACAATTGCCTCAGCAATATCTAAAGTCCAGAAACTGCTTTTTAAATCCACTTGATGTCACCAACTAATGCTTTTAATTCTAATGCCCTTGAAACTCTAATTCTGCTTGCAGCTTTGTTTGGTAGGTTGCCAACCGTGGATTTTTTTCCCCGACGGAATGTTGGCTCAAACTTGTGTTGCATACACACGGTCACACAAATCTTGACGGAAATTCCGACCGTCAAGAACGCGGTGTCGTACATGACGTACGACTAGCCGAGATCAATTAAGTTCAATAGGCAGTTCGGCTCTTCTGCTTGATTCTGAGCATGCGTGTTTTTTTACGCGTCAGAATTGCATACAGACAAATCGGAATTTGTGACAAGAACTTTTCTTGTCGGAAAATTGTGGTTGGAAATTCCGAAAGAAAATGTCCGATGGAGCCTACACACGGTCCGAATTTCCGACAAAAAGCTCACATCGGACATTTGTTGTCGGAATTTCCGATCGTGTGTACGCGACATTAGTTCTAAACACTAACTGGATGATACTAAGTTTGCCAAGTCCCTGTATAGCAAACAATTGTCAGTATTTTTATTTTCAGTTTTATTTTTTCATTTCTTTTCATTTGTTTCTCAGTACTTCTGATCTCCTCCAGCCTTTTCGAACACTTGTCTACAAGCACTTGCTTCGGCATTAGTTGCACATTATTCCTCTGGATCAGCACGGTCAATTGTAGTCTCTACTAGGGGCACATGTGACAGCATCACAATGCAGGAGCACAGCTGGGAGACAGCTGTCACCCCATAACAAAAGTGACTATAAAAAAAATGACCTTTATGGCTGGTTTTATTATAATAAAAGCTTCAGATATAAAAAGATTGAAAACAAATTTTAAAAATGTAATTCCTATTTTAAAGAATATGTAAAATGTTAACTGCAGTCTCAGAAACTGCGAAAATTGCTAACATGGGGGATATTGATAGAAGCAAAAACTCAGAACATAAAAATGATTATGAAACTAGGCAGTAGTCTATATGTCATGTCATCCCATAACAAATTAATTTACACTATATAAAAAAATAAAAATAAATTATGTAGACCCATCAGCAGAGGATTCACCTGGAAAACAACATATTAATATGAACATAGTACTGTCAAACCGAATGTTGGCAACAGCGAAAAGGTTAATGCCATTTCCATGATACAATATGACCCAAAACTGCTTTGAAGTAGCAATAGCTTAGTAACGCAAAGCATGCTTAAAAATATCCAGTGAGGTATGAGCTGGACAGAAAACTATGACGCCTTACCAAGCATGTCAGCACACACTTAAGTTACGCGTAACTTGAACTGAATATTCGGCTTACCAACATGTAACGCTGAACTCGACGAAGATATTAAAAAAAAAATACTTAAACCGGTGTGATATTCCAGGGGTTTTCACTCAAGGTATAGTGCTTTCCAAACCATTCAGTTCAGCCAGGAAATACTGTTCAATGAGTGGTTGGCACACTTTTAAAAGGAGAAAAAGTTCCAACAAAAACTGTAGCCCTCGCATGGGTTTCCAGCATCACTTCAAAAATAAAAAACAAACACCGTTGGCCTCCTGACTTGCTCTGGCAGTGCCACTGCTCAGGCCTTTTGTCAGGTTCTTCAGACCATTGCCCAACACCACTGTGCTCACATACAACCTCTGCAACTTTCCTTTCCCTCATTATAAAAGAAAAAAAATTGAAAAGCATGCTTTATTTTAATTTTAGGCATTATACACGGGAACAGAAATCGGTTTATGAAGTACCAATGTAACAGCAGTGAAAATAGCAGCAAAACAGCACAATCAGATTTAAGGATATCAAAAACCATTTTACAATGGTAGCTAATGTACAAGGATAGGGGAGATATGTTCCAGATCCGAGTGATGGGAAACAATGAGCTAAAGTCATTCTACCAACAGGAAAGGGGAAGGGGGCATAAGGGACCTGCTTCAAGACATTTCTAAAGATCTATCCTCCCATCTACAATTGTCAACATATTCCATAAAATACCTTTAATACTAGCAATGCTTACAGGTAATGAATTATTCCTGTCATGCATTCAAAGCTCACCAAACCATCATAAGATCTAAGCAAGATGAAGGAGTTCTTGCCTAAGATATTCCCAAAGAGACCTCCTCCAAATCATAACAATCTCTTAGTCAATACCAATATGCAACTGTAGGTTACAAACGTGCTGCTGCAGACTGTACACATTACTGCTGTTTGGAGAACACAGCAGGATGTGCTGGTTACCACGAGATTTAAAACTTTGTATTTAAATAGATTAATACAGCAGTCAATATCAAATCTATCAAAGTGGAATCTCAGTCAAATTCTAATGAAGCCTATATCTACTCCCACTAGTCTATCTATCCTGTAAAATAAATTATGCCTATACTTACCCATTTTGAAGCCGCTCCAGTCCGGTCCCATGATTAGGTCCAAGGGTCAGCGACCATAGCTGCTGCATAGCTTTAGCAATGACATTACCCAAAGGCTTACCATGGGGCAGCTGTTGTCAGCTGTTCCTCCTCTACAGTGAAGCCAGAACTTGGAGTGGATCACGTTACCAGACCAGAGTGGCTTCAGAATAAGTATAGGCGACTTTTCTTTTCAGGGTAGAAAGAATAGTCCAAATCCTAACTTGAGTGCCATATGCATTTGCTTAAAGCAGAAAAAAAAATTGGTTACAAGCGACT